>CAUYLG010016461.1:0-40084 GCA_963573385.1 Cacajao melanocephalus
TCACCCTCATCTCTGGCCAGAAAGTGATTTGCAGAATTCACTAGCCCTCGGAATGTCTAAGGCTCCTCACCCCCACCCCCGCCACATACCCTGACCCGGGAGAAAGGTATAAAAGGTATTGACACCCTCCCTCCGGGGCCATGGGTTGGAGAGACGTGAGTCCTCCGTGGTCTCCGGCAATAAAGAAGACCCTGCAATTTGGCCTACTTTTGTCTTGGTGTTAACTTTCTACGCTCGGTTCAGTACAACATATGCATAGTGAATTAGAGAGTTTGGGAATGATAATTTAGAGCTTGGTGGAATTGTTGGCCCTTGTCTGCAAGCAGTACTGAAACAAAGCAGGTCTAAAAGTTAATAAACTTCATGCTTGCAAGTATTTGTTAGGTGTTGCTGGAAAGTCCTGACTGCACATAAACCATTGGAGGCATGAGTTTTGTCCTGAGGGCCCATTAGGGTGTGGTTGTCACTGTCAGAGCCGCTCTTCCAGCCAGCTGTGCTTAGTTGTATTCTTGCATTCTGTCTGTGAGTCTTATGTTGTTGTTTGCTTTTTTACAAAATGGGGGTGAATGTCTTAGGTACTTGATATTTAAGTGATTAGAAATAATTGATGGCGTAACTTCAGGTAGAAGCTGCTCCCGGATCTGAGCCTGCTCGATGTGCAGGTCTTGATTTGGGCATGGAGGTAAAGGGGAAGTCGGGGTCTGTGTCAGAGTCACACTCTCATCACGCAGGTCCTTCCCTGTAGCATGGAGGGGAGTGTGACACATTGAACAACACAGTTGTTTGCAAATCCTGAAGTCCCTGGGCCTCTGAGAAACTGAGGGAAATAATGCCTATTTTTCCTGTTGTGGGTTAAAGCATTCCCTGTGCTTAGGAAGGGCTCCCTGTGGACAGAAAGGGCTCTGGCAGGCTGCTCAGTGCAGCAGGAGCTGGGGCTTGTAGCCAAGACTGCATTCTTCAGTGTGGCTCTGCTTGTCTGTGTGACTTTGATCATGTCACCTGCTTCCTTTATTTTTTTGATATAGCGTCTCACTCTGTCGCGCAGGCTGGAGTGCAGTGGTGCGATCTCAGCTCACTGCAGGCTCAGCCTCCTGGATTCAAGCAGTTTTCCTGCTTCATCCTCCTGAGTAGCTGGGACTGCAGGCATGCGCCACCATGCCTGGCTAATTTTTTGTATTTTCAGTAGAGTTGAGGTTTCACCATGCTGGCCAGGCGGGTCTTGAACTCCTGACCTTGTGATTTGCCCACCTCGGCCTCCCAAAGTGCTGGGATTACAGGCATGAGCCACTGTGTCCCGCTGTCACCTGCTTTCTATTGTCAGCGTGTGAGTACCTTACTTAGCTTATGAGGTTGGTATGCACATTCCTTTTCTTTTTTTGAGACAAGGTTTCGCTCTTGTTGCCCGGGCTAGAGTGCAGTGGTGCCACCTCAGCTCACCGAATCCTCCGTCTCCTGGGTTCAAGTGATTCTTCTGCCTCAGCCTCCCAAGTAGCTGGGATTACAGGCATGCGCCACCACACCTGACTAATTTTGTACTTTTAGTAGAGATGAGGTTTATCCTTGTTAGTCAGGCTGGTCTCGAACTCCTGACCTCAGGTGATCCACCTGCCTCAGCCTCCCAGTGTACTGGGATTACAGATGTGAGCCACCATACCATCTTGCACATTCCTTTTCTTTTCTTTTTCTTTTTCCTTTTTTTTTTTTTGAGACTGAGTCTTGCTCTTTTCGACCAGGCTGGAATGCAGTGGTGTGATCCCAGCTCACTGCATCCCTTGCCTCCTGGGTTCAAGCGATTCTCCTGCCTCAGCCTCCTGAGTAGCTGGGACTACAGGCGCACACCACCATGCCCAGCTCATTTTTGTATTTTTAGTAGAGAGGGTGTTTCACCATGCTGGCCAGGATGATCTTGATCTCATAACCTTGTGATCTGCCCGCCTCGGCCTCCCAAAGTGCTGAGATTGTAGGCATGAGCCACTGTGCTCAGCCTGCACACTCCTTATCTAAGTATAGAAGAATGTGGAAGGGGTGTGGGGGGTATAGTTAAAAAATAAATTTTCAGAGATCGTTGTTGACATTTGCCCCATTATAGCTGCCTTCTCTCACCATGTCTGTTTCTTTTTTTTTTTTTTTTGAGACAGGGTCTCATTCTGTCATCCAGGATGGAATGCAGTTGTATGATCATGACTCACTGTAGCCTCAACCTCCCCAGCTTGAGTAATCCTCCCACCTCAGCCTCCCAAGTAGCTGGGACTACAGGCAGGGATCACCATGTCTCATGGCTGCAATGTTTTTGTTTTTGTAGAGACTGGGTTTCACTGTGTTGCTAAAGCAGGTTTTAAATTCTTGGGCTCAAGAAGTCCTTCAGCCTTAGCCTCCCAACCTGCTGGCATTATAGGTGTGAGCCACCACACCTGGACCATTTCTGTGTTTCTATTCTTGCATTTTCTTTTTCATTTGTGATTTGAAGTAGCAAAGAAGAAAAGAAGCTGCTTTATGACAGTTCATAGCTGCTACCAAGAACTAAATAAAATGGTGATATGGGCAAGTAAAACATGAACAGATGGCACGTTAGGTCTGGGGTGTGCAGCTTTGCTTGCACTCATAGAGTGAGCCAGAGGCGAGTGGGGATGGAAGGAGCTCTCCTGCCCTGCTTGCACTCACGCCGGGACTCATATGTGCTCGTCTTGATTGGGTGGTGCTGGTGAGTGTTTTTCCAGGACTGCTAGTCCAGCAGGCTCATCTTGGACTTTGAAAATGATTTTAGGGTATTGTAAGGCCTCAAAAGCAGTTTATCTTTACTTTTAAATGTTAAATTCTTTAAATTTGTGCAGTTAAATGCCTACTTTTAATTAGGCATATTTGGAGATTATTTGGAATGTGTTACTGTGCTCATGTCATTTATAAGACTTAGATTTTTAGTTTCAACTGTTGGCTTGAGAGTTTTAGTAATAGTAGTAAGGCTAATTGAAGAAAAAAGAAAATGGAGTTTTGTGTTTAGATGCTGTAGTAGGTTTGCTTTGGCCAAGACTTTGAGTACTTTACTGTGATTTGGAACTCATGGTGTGAATTCTGCCAGATGAGGGGAAAGATTTTCTTGAGCACTAATTTAACTTGTCCTTTCAATTCAGATTTTTAAAAAAAGATTTGATACTGGACTGTTGATGCTAGTTTGACAGTTGAGACTTTTCTTTGTGTATTATATGGGAATATTCACATATATTCTCTCTAATTAAAAACATAACCTATTCGGCTTATTGAATTCCTGTGCCTGCTGTGTGCAAGGGTGCATGTGACAAAGTCATCCCTGCTTCAGCGAGCTCCCTAGGCCCAATCAAAGAATAGATGGCCCAACTCGCCCTGGACTCCCTCAGCAGGCATGTGCCCTGGCCTTATAGAGAGGAGCTGGCTGCCTTCCTTTGGGGAGGGACTGGACAGGAAACTGTTAGAAGAGCTTGGGTAGTACTAGAGCAAGGCAGGTGCAGGTTAGAAGAGAGCTACTTGGCCAGGCACAGTGGCTCATGCCTGTAATCCCAGCATTTTGGGAGGCTGAGGCAGGCGGATCACCTGATGTTAGGAGTTCGAGACCAACCTGGGCAACATGATGAAACCCCGTCTCTACCAAAAACAAAAATTAGCTGAGCATCCTGATGTACACCTGTAATCCCAGGTAGTCGGGAGGCTGAGGCAGGAGAATTGCTTGAACCCAGGAGGCAGAGGTTGCGGTGAGCTGAAATTGCACCACTGGACTCCAGCCTGGGGGACAGAGTGAGACTCTGCCTTCAAAGAAAAGGAAAGAAAGGAAAGAAAAGAATGCTCCTAGCCTTATGGGTGAGCATGTGTTTGCATGTACTGATGTGTGTGGTTGCGGTGGCTTAAATAAATTTCTGCTGGAGCAGAAAGGTGGAGTGGAGAACGTGAGATGTTACCCATACATTCCTGCCTGTGGCTCTGGAATATGCTAAGAGCTCTGCTGTGGCTGGAGAGGTGGGTTTGGCGTAGGGTTTACTTCAAGGAAAGTGGGAAGATGTGGAAAGGCTTGCAGAGGTTTTCCAAGTAGGGGCTGAACTACAGGCCTTGTAGGCCAGGCTGGTGTTGCATTTAGGGTTTTGTCTGTGTGTGAAAAACGGTGCTTGTTTCCCATTTACCGTAAAGCTATTATAAAGGGAGTTTTAATTTTCATTTATGCATGTAAATAAAGTTATTGTAGGAAAATACTAGATAAATGCTGGTACGAATACATGATTATGGCAAAAACTGGGGATTATGGTACGTAAATGAGTGAGTCTGGCAAACACTGGCTGGAGGAACTTCTGGGTCGTACAGAGGGACACCAGTAGGATGGGTCTTGCCAGGTTTTTTTTTTTTTAATCTAAGGGAATAGCAGACATCAGGTGCGGGGTGCGGTAGCTCATGCTTGTAATTTCAGCATTTTGAGAGGCTGAGTTAGGAGGCTTGAGCCCAGGAGTTCTAGATCAGCCTGGGCAATATATAGCAAAATGCCCGTCTCTCCAAAAAATTTTGAAAAACTAGCTGGCCATGGTGGTGCATGCCTGTAGCCCCAGTTACTTGGGAGGCTGAGGCAGGAGGATCACTTTGAGCCCAGGAGATTGAGGCTGCAATGAGCTATGATTGTGCCACGGCATTCCAGGCTGGGTGACAGGGCAAGACCGTGTCTCTAGGAAAAGAAGAATCAAAGCTAGGATTACAGGTGTGCATCAGGATGCCCAGCTAATTTTTGTATTGTTGGTAGAGACGGGGTTTCACCATGTTGAAAAACCAGTGTGTCACATGTAGTATAAGGTAATAACTGTTTTTCTAAATTTTTGTTTTGCTTGGGTGTGGTACAGCCTTGGCCAAGGCATAGGTTTTGTTTGTAATCATGATTATACTCAGGAATGCATGAGAGCTTCTGGCCTGAATCAGCTTGAAGGCACTGTTCACATCTTGTGTCTGGTTTGTTTTATTTTCGTAACAAGTATCTGTTGAGTCGGGCGTGGTGGCTCATGCCTGTAATCCCAGCACTTTGGGAGGCCTAGGTGGGCGGATCATGAGGTCAAGAGTTCGAGACCATCCTGGCCAACATGGTGAAACCCCGTCTCTACTAAAAAGTATAAAAAATTAGCCGGGAGTGGTGGTGTGTGCCTGTAGTCCCAGCTGCTTGGGAGGCTGAGGCAGGAGAATTGCTTGAAACCAAAAAACGGAAGTTGCAGTGAGCTGGGATCGCGCCACTGCGCTCCAGCCTGGCGATAGAGCGAGACTCTGTCTCAAAAAAAAAAACAAAAAACAAGTGTCTGTTGAACGGTTACTGTATGCCAGGCTCTAGCATTGGATTCTGGGGTATAGAATTAAATGAGGCACTCAGGCCCTGTTCTTTTCTCTCTCTATATCTCACTCTCTTTTTTTTTTTTTTTTTTTTTGGGTGGCTTGCATTGGAATCAGGCCCTGTTCTTTAGGAACTCTTTGCTTGGTATGAGAAAAACTTTGTTTTTTTTTTTCCTTTTTTAAAAGACGGAGTCTCGCTCTGTCACCTAGGCTAGAGTGCAGTGGCGCAATATCGGCTCACTGCAACCTCCCGCCTCCCGGGTTCAAGTGATTGTCCTGCCTCAGCCTCCTGAGTAGCTGGGATTACTGGTGCCCACCACTGCACCCAGCTCATTTTTGTATTTTTAGTAGAGATGGGTTTCACCATCTTGGCCAGTCTGGTCTCAAACTCCTGACCTCAGATGATCTGCCCACCTCGGCCTCCCAAAGTGCTGGGATTACAGGCATGAGCCACCGTGCCCAGCCAAGAAAACCATTTTTATAAAAGTTGTTATTACGATCTTCTTCAGTGATTGCACTATGTACAGGTTTTTTTAGAGCTCTGAAATGAGGATGTCTGTGGATAGGCAACTTTTTTTTTTTTTTCCTGAGACAGAGTCTCTCTATTGACCATGCCAGAGTGCAGTGGTGTAGTCACAGCACACTGCAGTCTCAACCTCCTGGGCTCCAGCGATCCTCCTGCCTCAGCCTTTGAGTAGCTGGGGCTACAGGCAGGCACCAGCACACCCAACTGATTTTTAATTTTTTTGGTAATAACAGGGTCTGGCCATGTTGCCTAGGCTGGTCTTGAACTACTGAGCTCAAGACAGACAGTATTTGTAATGTTGTAATTTCTTGCAAGTGGGTGGACCTAGTCATTGCTGTTCAAGCTGTCATCAAGTCACTTGAGTTATATACGTTGTTACTATATATGGTAATAAAAGTGTGAAGCATAGTTGATGTTGGAATGTCTTTAGATTCAACCTTGAAATGGAAAGTTCTTCTGTGTGCAGAAGCAAGCAGTAGGCAGGTAGCAGAAGGCTGTATCACTCTGTCAGTGAGGCACGAGGCAGTCACCGGTCCATTGACTCCAGTTCTATAATTTCTTGCAGAGCAGTAACTAAGCACTCCATAGAGCAGGGAAGGGCGGTGAACAGATGCGGCTCTGCTCACCTTCTAGCTGAGGAGTGCCTGTCCTGCTCCCCGAGCTCCACGCCTGCCCTCAGATGAGCAAAACAGAGGCTCATGCAGGAGGCATCTGTCTGGAGGTTGAGGCAGCGTTTGGCAGCTATTTTTATTTTTAAGCAGCAAAACTGATGGATAGATGACTTGATATGCTGGGGAAAATGTCATGTAAGGTGTAGTGGTGGCCCCAGGAACCACTCTTAGCCCAGGGGCATTCCTCCTGTGTTCTGAGGAAAGGGTTCCTGACTCGGGCTCTACAGGATGAGGTAGGAGTTGACCAGATGCACAGAAGGGTTGTGGGGCCTGGAAAGAATCAAGTGCTGGTCGGTGTGGCCAGGAGGGAGGCAGTGTAGGTGAGACCAGTTGGGGGAGGGTGGGGTCTCTGAAGATCTGTGGGGCCCTGAGGATTATAGAAAGGAACTGAAGGTGAATGCCAGAGAAATTTTTTTAGAATGTGTTAGTTGGTATGTATTAGGGTCTTTGTTTGTTTGTTCATTTGTTTTTTGGGATAGAGTATTGCTCTGTCACCTAGGCGGGAGTGCAGTGGCATGATCTCAGCTTACTGCAACCTTCACCTCCCAGGTTCAAGCGATCCTCCTGCTTCAGCCTCCGCAGCAGCTGAGACTGCAGGTGCTTGCCACCACACTTGGCAAAATTTTGCATTTTTAATAGAGATGGGGTTTTGCCATGTTGGCCAGGCTGGTCTCAAACTTCTGACCTCAGGTGATCTGCCCACCTCAGCCTCCCTAAGTGTTGGGATTACAGGCTTAAGCCACTGTGTCTGGCTTGTATTAGGATATTTTATGTTTATAAATACAGAAGTTATTTTGTAGCAAAAGTTAGAGAAAGTAAAGCTTACTAGCCATCATTGGCAAGGCTCCCACAGTAGACAGGAAAGGACGGGATTTTTGGAAGGATTGGCCATGGGCAGGAAGAATCCTGGTTCCTCAAGAGAGAAGGAAGAGAAGGTTTGGGTGTGGAGGTGGCAGTTGTAGAAGCTGAGGGCCTGCACACCTGGGTGCAGTGTTCTTAGGGCCAAGGGTGGTTGTTTAGGAGGGGTTAGAACAGATGGAGTGTGGGCACTTAGGGACCAAGAATGGAGCATTGTCGTAGGATTTTGGACGACAGAGGGGAGTGTGGGTACATGGGTGGGGATCACAAGGACCCTCTGATTTGGGTGTCAGCCCTGTGGCTGCCACAGTCTGTATTGTGCTGTGTGATGTTTCTCTGGCACTTCAGCCCCCTTGTTGAGGTTAAGCAATATCTGATGCAGAGACTGGGGAGTTGGAGTGTTTGGTGATCAGGAGCTGGGTTGGGAGGAGAGGGAGGCATCCAGGGACCCCTGTCTTCAGGAGTTTAATGAGGGCAAGGAAGGGGATAGTAGGAGTTGGGGCAGCAACAGTTATTAAACTTATGGCAGTATTGGGTTGCAAACATGCATTGGAGGTGGGGAGGCCACTGATGTTGAACGTGGAGCTTTGTGGTTGGAAAGATGGATGTGCCCTTGGTGTGGGGATGGCGCAGGTAGGTGCTCAGTGGCAGAAGATGGTTGCTCCCATGCAGTGTCCTTGGAGGGTGGGGAAGGGTGCTGAGCATTCTCTTGGTGGCAGGTTGCTTGGGTCCTTTCCAGGCTTTGCTTCAATTAGGCTTTAAGCAGAACCTGACCCGTGAGGCATGTGGTGCACAGTGAGAGCACCTTGACTGTCCTTGGAACTACAGGGACAGAGGGTATGTGGGTGGGAGGTGCAGGAGGGTGACAAGTAGAGAAGCAGCAGCGGTGGCTGGCGACAGCCTCTGGGCCCCAGATCGGAGGAGGAGAGAAGCGGATGCTATGGAAGTGTGAGTGGGAGGCTGTGTAAGAAGGCCCCTTGGGTGCCCACTGGGCGTGTGCTGGGCGTGGCTGCGGCCCATGCCACTGTCATTGTGTGTCGTCCAGGGTCCTGCCACAGGGATCTCAGGGCTTCACCTTGCAGCCCTTGATGGCCTGGTAGCCAGAATTGACTTCGTGGGTTTTTGTTTTTGTTTGCTTGTTTTTAGACAGGGTCTTGCTCTGTTTTCCCAGCTGGAGTGTAGTGGCGCCTGCTAGGCTTAAGCAGTCTTTCCTCTTCATCCTCCGTAATAGCTGGGAGTACAGATGATGTGTGCCATCACATCCGGATACGTTTTTTATTTTCTGTAGAGATGGGGTTTTGCTGTGTTGCTCAGGTTGGTCTTGAACTCCTGGGCTCTAGCGATCTGCCCATCTCAGCTTCCCAAAGTGCTGGGATTACAGGCATGAGCCACTGGACCTAGCCACCTTAGTGTTAAACTCCCTTTAGATGCATATATCAGGGAAGCTTTAGGAGAACCTCACCTGTTTTCACATTAGAAGCTTTGGCTGCAGCTCTGGGTGTCTTCTTAGAGCATGTATTAGGCCTTTTGTGAATAGGATTGCAGGCTGTGTCCGGGGCCTCTGTCTGTACACCCAGGTCTCACCTCCATCACTGTCCTGTCTGGAAATAGGGACCCCTGTTCTGCCAGGACACCCCCCCATTCACCCCGTGGTTCTTCATGGGGGTTTGGTTGAAGGAACTTCTGGGCTCCTCAGTCCTCTTCCCTTCATCTGCATCCGAATAGCTCATCCGTTGAAAACATACCCAGTTAGGGACTGATCAAGGATTTCCTACCCACTTCCTTTATGGAACACAATTAGAAGTCCTTTTTAAATTATGAGAAAATTGTAAAAAAAAAAAAAAAAAAAAAAAAATCAGTTCTAAGTGGTTCTAAATGTGGTTCTAAGTGTGGATCCCTCTGAAGAACAAAACAAAGTTTCATATTCTCTTAGGCAGGAACACATACTAGGCCATTTTTTTTAAGAAAACAAAAATCTTTCTTTTCCTTTTTTTTTTTTTTTGAGATGGTTGATACGCAGTCTCTATCTTGTTGCCCAGGCTGGAGTGCAGTGGCGCAATCTCGGCTCACCACAGCCTTTGCCTCCTAGGTTCAGGCAGTTCTGCCTCAGCCTCCCGAGTAACTGGGATTACAGGCGTGTGCCACCACGCTCAGCTCATTTTTTTGTTGTTGTTGCTTTTGAGAGGAAGTTTTGCTTTTGTTTCCTAGGCTGGAGTGCAATGGTGTTATCTTGGCTTACCTCTGCCTCCCAAGTGCAAATGATTCTCCTGCCTGAGCCTCTCTGGTAGCTGGGATTACAGGCATGCACCACCACACCTGGCTAATTTTTTTTTTTTTGGTGTTTTTAGAAGAGATGGGGTTTCTCCATGTTGGTCAAGCTGGCTTCGAACGCCTGACCTCAGGTGGTCTGCCTGCCTTGGCCCCACAGTGCTGGGATTACAGGCGTGAGCCACTGTACCTGGCCTAAAAATCTTTATTTTTAAAAACACAGTTATTTCTTGATTTTTATTGAAGTAGAAGTTGCAGTATCAGAGTAAGAATTCAGATGTCAGGGAGGGAATTGGCCCTGTGTTTGTGATGTTTGCTGTCTTTGTTTGCAGCCTTGGAGTAACCTGAGTGTGTGGAGGAGAACAGATCATCCCCAGCCTCTGTGGGTTGTTGGGGTTGGGGCATTGGTCCCAGGTGTTTGTAGGTTAGGGTGGAGGATGATAGTGACACCCATGGGAGGTGGGATGTTGCTTCAGGAGTAGCATTGACCTCTTAGTTTACTGAAACTCAAAGGCTGAATTGAATTTGCTCAGCCAGTGGTTTGAACTGGCTGAGTGCTGGTTGAACTAGGCTTGGTTCTTTTTTTTTTTTTTTTTTTCCCAACAATATGTTTCCCCATGAAGGCCTAGGGTTGGTTCTCTACATACTAGTTAAAGAAAACAGCTTTCCTCCCCTTCCTTTACCAATATGTTGGTTAATGCCATGTCCAAACAGCCTGTTTTACTTTTGCAAACAGGCCACATGGGTAAGGGCTTAGCTTTCTGGGAAGAAATCAGCCATTCACATTTGCCTTCTCTGAGCTGGGCCTGCTGTGGAGACAAGGGGAGCTGAGTCGGTGAGTGCCTGAGCACCCTCACCCAAGGAGCCAGCAGGCCTGGATGCTTAGCCTCCAGGTGGGTGGTAAGGGCAGGTGCTGAATGGGTCTGCGTGGCAGGGTCTGCAGGGGTAGGAGCATGCCTGCTCCTGTGGTGATGTTCTCTGAGGTCTCTGCTGCTTTCTTTAAGTGGTGGTTCCTTGAGCTTAAGCCCATCATGCACTTCCCACACTGTAGGGTTACTTGGTTGTTGCATCATAGTTGATTTTTGTTAGATTTGCTGTTTGAAAAATTTTTATTTATTTATTTGTAATAGAGATATGGGATCTAGCTCTGTTTTCCAGCCTGGTCTTGAACTCGTGGGCTCAAGCCATCCTCCTTCCTGTCTCCCAAAATGCTGGGATTACAGGCATGAGCCACCACGCCTGGACTAGAATTTCTGAAAGTAGCCTTGCATGCTGATAGAACTAGAAGTGGTTCATCATAGCTTTTCTTTTCCAGTGGGGAAAGTGTTAGGATTGGATTTCAGGTGAAATCAAAGTCCTGGGCTGGGCTAGCTCCAGGGATGCTGATGGCAAACCCTACCCTGCACCCCCTCCCTAAAAGTAGGCCATTGGCAACTTTCTGGAGGCCAAAGAAAATGTTGAATGCTTAGCTGTTCTTTCCAGCCAGACTCTGTTCTATGTAGGAGCTGCAATGAGTGGCAGCGTGTTCACAGTTGTAGTTCAGGCGTTTATTTCATGGAGACTGTCTTCTGCTCACTGCATTTACGTCTGGAGGGACACTACAGAATATTATTTCTTCTGCTGGTAATTTCAAAACTCGCATATCAGTGTCTGCCTGTTCTGAGTCTTATTAGTAGTTTATGCAGAAATACAAAAAATATTTAACTCCCTTTTTTGGTAAAACACCTAAGTGAGTTACTTATTTCAGATTTAAACTTTTCATCAACCTTTGTCCCTGCCTTGGTGAGTTTCAACGTAGTACAGAAAGTGTGTTTTTGGTCTGTGGAGTCTTCGCCACCCTGTCCAGTCTGACGGTGTGCTTTGTCTCTGCACATGTCTCCTTCGGTGTTGACGCTGATCCGGCTCGGCAGCTGTAGTTGGCACAGGCTTTGTGGGTGCCGTCCTCCGGGACAAGCCTCTGTCCTCCTGGCAGGCTCGCTCTGCATCCCTGGGCCTTGCTTCACCTTCTGTGCAGGTGTTTCTTGATGCCTCTTGGTTGTAAGTCATCACTTTTCACCCCTATTTAATTAATCCTGCTTGTGTATCTTTACATGTAAAAAAGGGGTGTTGCCGCTCTTAAGAATTTCATTTCATTTCTCTTGCTTGCAAAAACTGGTTGAAAAGGCTTAGCAGGTCTAGTAGCCTTCTGGGTGGGGAGGGTATTGCTGAAAGAATTTTCCATGAGTGGCAGGCAGCTTGTAGGTGTTGTCTGGCGTCCTTCCCTGTGGGTGGTACAGGGTGGTGCTTGCTGTGGGAATGGGGGCACCTTTGTATTTCTCGTCTTTTACTGCTTGGAAGGCACCTTGCAGTGCAGGTCCCAGTTTGTGTGTGTATTTTTTTTTAAAGCATGGAATGCTTCACAAGTTGGCATGTCATCATTGCACAGGGATTGTGCTAATCTCCTCTTTGTTGTTAGAATTTTTACTACATGTGCTGCCAAAGTGAGCATATCATGCTTGGCTTGCCAATGAGAAGTTTGATTTGAAATACTTCATGTTTGAGGCTGGGCGTGGTGGCTCATGCCTGTAATCCCAGCACTTTGGAGGCCAAGGCGGGCAGATCACTTGAGGTCAGGAGTTTGAGACCAGCCTGACCAACATGGTGAAAACCTGTCTGTACTAAAAATACAAAAATTAGCAGGGCGTGGTGGCACATGCCTGTAATCCCAGCTACTGTGGAGGTTGAGGCAGTGGGCCTGGGAGATAGCGATCTCAGAGAGCCAAGATTGCATCCGTGCACTCCAGCCTGAGTGACAGAGTGAGACTCTGTCTCAACAATATAAGAGTAAAAAAAATGAAATATTTCACATTTGAACAATTTCCTGGCTGGAGGAAAAATCCTTGCTGTGTTTGTAATTAACAAGGTAGAGCCTGGGTACTGTGGTGAGGTGTTCAGTGACATTGTCAGGGCCTGTGGAAAGTGGTGGCCAGGTTGTGCTGTAAGGGTCAGAAGCACTGGAGGCTTGCCAGGCATGGAGGCCATGATGGGGTTGGAGGTGAGAACGGGGCATACAACTTCCTGCCACTGGGAGCACAGGGGAGCCAGCAGAACTTTGCTGTAAGAATCTGGGACCCAGCAACATTCCCGGTGGGTAATGGGAAGAAAGGACTAACCTGTCAGCACCTGCCCTTTGTGGGACACAGGCCTCCTCCCTGGAGCGTCAGGCTTCATTTGGAAATGAGTCTTCAATGTATAAAACCATTCCTGAATGATACAGTCCAGCTGGTGGAAATAGAGATTTATTTTGGCCTGAAATCTGGAGGTATTGAGAGAGACAGAAACAAACAGTGTATGGGGGTAGCTGTGCGTAAAAGGGCGTTTGTGGGATTGTCTTTACTCAGGATCTAGTTTGAGCCAAAATGGAGGAAGAGTCTTGGTTTCTTTTAAACAGGTGGTTTTCCGAGACAAATTCAAAAGCATTTTTTGGAGAAGCACTATTGCATCTCTCCATCACATTCCAAACATAGTTTCTAATGATGTTTTTAGAGTGTAGAGTATAGAATATTGAAATTAAATCCTTAGTCAGGAAAGGGTAGACATTACCTGCCATGTTCCCCAAGTCACTGGCACTAGCGGGCGGTGCGTTGTCAGCTGGGGTGTCCTCCATCTGCTGAGCCTCCCTTGCCTCGTGCCCTTCGCCTTGGCCCTCAGGGTACTGCACCCCGTGTGCCGTGTGCTCACTGTGCACAAACCTTTGTCATACTGATGAATTCACGCTTAGTACTTTTTACAGAGTTTATTTCTTAGTCACAACTAACCTTGATTTTGCTTTCAGGGCAAGGACTTTCCGTTTCTAGACTGGATTTGAGTGGTTTGAGCTGGTCTGGTGACTTTGGGAAAGGCCTTTGTATGGACCGTGTGGGAAAGTGCCTTTTTGGTGAGTGCCATAGTCGGCCAGCATCCTGCGATCACAGACAGGTTCCTCCTTGTGGCCAGTGTACAGTTACGCAGGGTACATTTAATTTTTTAAGAATCAGGTTTGCGTATTTTTGAATAATTCTTTCTCTGAAGATTTTTTGATGACTGCATTTGTTGTTTGGTGATGGAATGTATTCTGATGTGCAAGATTTTTAAAAAGTCTGTAATAGAGTCTGTAAGAGAGCCTGTTTTGAGATGTTCTTTAGCTTCTTCAGAATGAAAATTCATTTAAATATTTTAGAACTTTACTCTGGAGAGTTTTAGCACATGCATAGCAAGGAAAGTTATTTTTTATAAACCACGATCCACATTCTCTTTCTGTTTTTACTGTGACACACATACCCATACCAGGATTCATGCACACTCACGCATTGCCACACAGCCACAGATGTGCCTTTTGATGCCATGTGGATTTATTTTCTGTCCTGGCAGCCTTGGAGGCAGGCAGCCCCTTTTCTGGAGCCCCTTACTGGGTGGTGCCTGGGCGTCCTCTGTGGCTTCTCCAGGGCTCTACCCGCATTGCCGTGAGTTGGATTTTTTGGGGCCCTGAGTTTATGCTTTATATTTTCTTTTGCTTTCTTCCTCTCCATCTTTCCTCCCTTTCCCCCTGATTTTGAGACAGGGTCTTGCCCCGTTGTCCAGGCTGGAATGCAGTGCTCACAGTTCACTGCAGTGTTGACCTCCTGGGCTCAAGCAATCCTCCTCCCTCAGCTTCCTGAGTCCAGCTATTTTTTAATTCTGTTTTTGTTGTTATAAAGACGAGGTCTCAGTATATTGCTCAGGCTGGTCTGGAACTTTGGGCCTCAACTGATCCTCCCACCTCAGCCTTCCAGAGTGCTGGGATTACAGGTGTGAGCCATCATGCCCAGCCCTTGACATTTTCTGGTGGTCTGCTTTTCCTGGTTCCACTGTTATTTAACCCTCCCCCCCAGGAAACATGTACATTTTACATGAATATATTAATAAAATGTTCATTTTTAATCACAGCACTCTGACTTCTTTTGGAGGAAGCCTCTTGATGTGGACTGCCATCATCCCCTTGAGGACTGGAGAAGAAGGAGGAGGCAGGGAGATGGTTGCAGGGTGAGCACTGGGCTGAAGGTTCAGTGTTTTAGACCTCAGTCCTGAAAGGCTGTGATTTCCTCTGAGTGTCTGATTCTTTGTCAGATTCCTCATGAGAGTCAGGTCACAGATCATGGAGCTAAGGTAGTGGGCTGTGGCTCGGCCCCGACACCCGTGAGAGACGCATGCCTCCTGCTGTGGGTGTGTGCAGAGGAATTGGAGCTCTTGACTTCTCTGGAGACCGCCCATCAGTCTAGGTCAGCTGCACTGTATGTGGTGTTACAGTTGAGCTTATGACTGGCTCTTTTGGTGATAATTGGGAATGAAAACATTCCACAGAGTTCTAAGGTATGCAGAGTTGTGTTAAGAACACCTTTGGTGTTGTGTGTGAGCCGTGTAGATGAAGAATAGAATAAGCTTTTCTTTGCTGATTGTGTGGTTGTATTCACAACCTCGATTGCTGAGATGCCGTGGCGTGTTTCAGGTTCATCCTGAATACTGCATTGCATTTTAGATGGATTTTCTCGTCCATATCCCTGTATCCCTGTTTTACATGGAGAACTTTGACACTTGTTTTTCCTTTGGTGTAGTTCTTAGCACTAAAAGGGTGTACAGATAGTCCCTGACTTAACGATGGCTCAGCTTAGGATCTTTGACTTGACTTTGGGTTTATTGGGTTGTACCCATGACAAGTCAAGGAATGTTTGTATTTGATTATATCTCTTTAGAAGTAAAATCACTAATTTAGTGTTGTCTCTTTTTAAATTTTTATATACTCAGAGGTCATATATATTTGTGCTTAGGACTCAGTTGTCTGTACTTGTAAACAGCATCTTCCAAAAAAGTTTTCTGTTTACTAAAAACAGTGGGACAGATGTGAACCTTCAGTGCTTCAGTGCTGCGGGTGGGAAAGAAGACTTTGCCTGGGCCTGTGCATACATGTGCGTTTGAACAGCACGCTACGCTGAGAGTTTCCATTGTGATCTTTACCTCTGACATGAATGGAAGAATACAGTTCCTTTTTTGGGGGCTTTGTTTTTCTTAAGGAAAAGGTTAATCTTTTTTTCTTTGAGGCAGAGTCTTGCTCTGTCGTTCAGGCTGGAGTGCAGTGGTGCGATCACAAACTCGCAGTCTCGCATTTCGGCCTCTCAAGTAGCTGGGATCACAGGCATGCACCCCAATACATGGCTGGTTTATTTTAAAATTTTTTATAGAGATGAGGTCTCACTGTGTTGCCCAGGCTGGCCTTGAACTCCTGGGATCAGGTAGTCCTCCCGCTTTGGCCTCCTAAATGCAGTAAGATTTGATGACTTGAGATGTGAATACTTTGAAGGGACTGTGCTTGGTTTTTGGGGACAATGCCTTTCAAACTGTGGATCATGACCCATTATGTCTTACTTAAAGTTTTCTTGGCCGGGTGTGGTGGCTCATACCTGTAATCCCAGCACTTTAGGAGGCCCAGGTGGGTGGATTGCTGAGGTCAGGAGTTCAAGACGAGCCTGGCCAACATAGTGAAACCCTATCTCCACTAAAAATAACAAAAAAAAAGAAAAAAAAGAAAAGCTGGATGTGGTAGCACATGCTAGTAGTCCCAGCTACTTGGAGGCTGAGGCAGGAGAATTGCTTGAACCCAGGAAGTAGAGGCTGCAGTGAGCTGAGATTATGCCACTGCTCTCCAGTCTGGGCGACAGAGCAAGATTCTGTTTCAAAAAAGAACATAAAAATGTTCCCTATCCCAAGGCCATAAAGATAGCTTCCTATGCCTTCTGCACATTTTGTACTTTTGCCCTTTGCATTTAAGCCTTTAATCTATCCTAAATTGACTTTTGTGCATGGCGTGAGGTGAGGAGCCACCTGTTCCTAGTCTTCATGCAGACACCAGTTGTCCCCGCCTCCTGGGCTGTGCACGGAGTTCATGCCGTCTCCAGTACCCCTGCAACGTCCGAGCTTGCGGTGTCGTGCTGGCCAGCAGTGGGCTCTCCTTTAGACACCATTACCTGTCTTCATGGTGGACTCTGCCTGGTGTTGGTGTCTAGAAATGTAATGGACTTGTCTTTTGTATCCAGGAATTTTTCTTTCTACAGATGAGGAAACTAGGAACGATAGAGGCTATTAGAATGTACTTGGGGTCACCCCACCAGTATACGGGCAGGGCCAGGATTTTAACTCTGGCTGTCAGACTCTACAGCCCCTGGGCCTAGTTTGCATCATGCACTGCCCTGCACTGACCTGTAGGAGATTGAACTGGGCACAGTGTCGAGGTGCACTGGAGGTTGGATTGCTGGAGCTGGGAGTGGCATTAGGAGCAGTGGAGAGGCACGGCAGAGGAGCAGACACGTGGGAGGCACAGAGGCCAGAGAGAAATGAGAGTAGCCGGGGCAGCACAGCCTCCCTGCCAGACAGGAGGAGCCAGAGAGAGTTGGTCTGAGGGGACAGCGTCTCTAGTCTTGAGCCCCCGGGTTTTATAGCCCCCATACATATGGTGAGTGGGCTCTTGGGAGAGATGTCAGGTTGCAGAGAGCTCTGGAGGACTGTTTGCCCAGGGGCGATGGTGGCGTGCTAGGGAGTGAGGGGCTGCTGAGTGAGAGATGGGGAGGCACAGAATAGCAGGAAGGAGAAGAGGGGAATGAGGAGAGAGGATATAGGGGTGTGGAGGAGTCAGTGGGAGGCTGGAGGAGCCAGCCTGTTTGCCGCACTAGGTGTTGTGAACATTAGACTGAAGGAAATGGATGCTGAGAATACCAAAGTCTTTCACTTATTGGTATTCTTTTGGTGGCTTTTTAAAAAAATTCTCTGTCACAGGATACATATTGGCATCATGCTGGGTTCATGGAATGAGAGTCCACCGTTGTTGCCCCTCTTACTAAGTGGGCATTACTTTCTTCACAGTTTATAGGTTAGAGGGTCTGTTCTCAAGGAATCTGGCTTCGTTTCTTTCTCTGTTGTGAAAATGGTTGCACCCAGGCTGATGCCATTTGGGTATGTGTCGTTGTTTTCTTCTGTGACGTCTCCTTCCTCATGTCACTTTTTAGGAGATTGGGGACAAATGTTCTAAATTCATCAACTGTGACCATCTTTTGTTTAAAGCAAACTACTTTGAGTTTCTGACTGTTCTCTCTTTTTAAAAGATGGGGTTGATGAATGTATGTTAAATGTAGAATTCTATTGAATTAGCTTAAGAAAGGACATAAGTTGATTTAAGAGCAGAACACAAAACTGAAAGTCATACCATTCTTTAACCTTCAATGTTCTCTGAACTGACAATTGTCCAGTTACTAATTCCCTCACAATTAACTCAGGTGATTATGATAATTTTATTTAAAAAAAAATGTAGCAAAAGTTTCTTGGTTTGCAAGTATCCTACATTTACTTGTTAGTGTTGAGAGTTACTTCTTATTTTGTATCTGAAGAAGCAGCTTAGAGGAACAGTCATTCCGGGAAGAGGGACTCTGATTGCCGAGGCTGGTGCATCTTGTGCATCTTCCCTTCCCTTCTGCGTCAGTCCTCCTGCAGAGCAGCCTTCCTGTTTTGCTCTGTCCTGACACCCAAGGCAGATGTTGCTTGAGGTTCTTGTATAATACTTGCTGTTAGAGACAATGGTCTTCTCTGCTTGAATTTCTTTTTTTGTTTGTTTGTTTTTTTTTGAGATGGAGTCTCGCTCTGTCACCAGGGTGGAGTGTAGTGGTGTGATCTCGGCTCACTGCAACCTCTGCCTCCTGGGTTAAAGTGATTCTCCTGCCTCAGCCTACCAAGTAGCTGAGATTACAGGCGTGCACCACCATGCCCTGCTAACTTTCGTATTTTTAGTAGAGTTGGGGTTTCCGCATGCAGGCCAGCATGGTCTCCATCTCTTGACCTCGTGATCCACCCGCCTTTCTCCCAAAGTGCTGGGATTACAGGCATGATTACATCCACGACACCCTACCCTCTCTGCTTGTATTTCTTGATGAGTTTCATCTGCCAGGAGAACCTTGGATTATCTTTTTTTTTTCTTTTTGAGACCAAGCCTCACTCTGTTGCCTAGGCTGGAGTGCAGTGGTGCAAACTTGGCTCACTGCAACCTCCACCTCCCAGGTTCAAGGAATTCTCGTGCCTCAGCCTCCTGAGTAGCTGAGACTACAAGTGTGAGCCCCCATGCCCAGCTAATTTTTGTATTGTTAGTAGAGTGAGGTTTCACCATGTTGGCCAGGCTGGTCTTGAACTCCTGACCTCAGGTGATCCACGCAGCTCAGCCTCCTAAAGTACTGGGATTACAGGCGTGAGCCACCATGCCCAGCCGAATTACCATGTTTTAATAGAAGAATATTTCAGTCTGCCTTCCCAAATGGGGGGGAGTCTTTCTTTTGCCCGGGGGTCTTCAGATTGTTGGAAGAATGTGTATGATGGTGCAGATCCCCTCTGCTCTCCGCCATACCTTCTGGTCCAGTGGGCGTGTTCAACGCAGCCCCAGGAGGCAGTCCTGGAAACTTGCAGTGATTGAGAGGTGTTGGGCTGCAGCAGCATGTTGAGCTGAATGCGGAAAATGAAGTGAAAAAGGCTTCCTGTTCCTTGAACAGACAGACTGAAAGCGCGTCTGCATGTGAAGAGCCAGTGGCTGTGGGTGTGTCAGTTGGTCTTGGGCTCCCATCAGGTGAGTGTTTGCATCTGGGCCCGCACTCTGCTTCAGCCAGCCGTCTGCATGGGCACTTCAGGTTGTTGCAGGTATTCTTGTGCCTTGGTGCAGTCTCAGCAGTTGGAGCATAAGTTCCTCACGGCCCAGCTGCCCCCCACACCCGGGGTGCTTGCCGCATTTCCCTCCAGGTCTTTTCTTGTTTCAGTTATTGGACACTCATCAAACATGGGGCCACTAGAATCCAGAAGACTTTGGCCAGAGTCCTGAGACCTGGTGTGTGTAGTGTGCCTGTGTGAGTCTGCGTCTGTCCCACACGCCACTCTTTAACAAAAGCAGATTCTGGATCCCAGGAGATAACAGTTGTGAAATTTATAGGCACAGACTGTTGGGCCAGCTTTCCTTCTGCTGATTAGTCACTGACCAGCTGCATGCTTCTGCGGTCTCACTGTGACAGGTGGGGCTCAGGTGGCCTGGGCAGGGGTGAGGCATGGGACAGGCACAGGACTGGGCAGGGCGAGGCATTGGATGGGGCGGGGGCGAGGCATGGGACTGGGCAGGGCGAGGCACTGGTCTGGGGAGAGGTGAGGCATGGGACTGGGCAGGGGTGAGACATGGAACTGGGCAGGGGTGAGATATGGGACTGGGCAGGGGCGAGGTATGGGAGTGGGCAGGGGGTGAGACACGGGACTGGGCAGGGTGAGGCACTGGACTGGGCAGGGGCGAGGCACGGGACTGGGCAGGGGTCAGGCACGGGACTGGGCAGGGGTGAGGCAGGGGAGTGGGCAGGAGCAAGGCACAGGTCTGGGCAGGAGTCAGGACTGGGGAGGGCGAGGCACGGGATTGGGCAGGGGTGAGGCACGGGACTGCATGATGCTGCTCCTCCTGGCTGCAGTGACGTCGCTGGACTCTCCCATTTTTATGGCTTTCTTTCTCAAACTAGGTCCCTCTGACTTACCTGGAGAAGGGTGTGAGAATTCTCAAGTTAGAGAAGAATTGCTTTATGGTCATTATTTCTACAACTGTATGATTGGGAGTTTGGGTGGGGAAGGGCTAGGTCAGTGATTTTTTTATTAGCTTTCCTTAGAACACATTTTAAGTTTCAGCCTTTACCCCCAGACACACAGAATCCAAAGCGTCTTGAGGAGGTGAGTGTGTGTAGGGCGCACTGTGGGTGAGTGCTGTCTTGGAAGCACTGGGGTGCGGCTGCCATGTGGC
This sequence comes from Cacajao melanocephalus, assembly GCA_963573385.1. Classification (NCBI taxonomy): domain Eukaryota; kingdom Metazoa; phylum Chordata; class Mammalia; order Primates; family Pitheciidae; genus Cacajao; species Cacajao melanocephalus. The sequence continues at coordinate 20,492 of CAUYLG010016461.1, forward strand.
CCTTCTCTAGGTCCTGTTTGCATTTGGGCCTGTTGTTTATTTCTTGTGGGTGGTACAGGCCAGGCAGGGTAGGTGGGTATCGTACCTTCTCCGTGGGTGACACACTAAGTGCACCTTCCCTGAGTAACCACCTGGGAGCTGGAAACTTCTGTATTTAGAGGCCAGTATCCTGTCCATGTCCCCCTCCCCCTCATACTGTGGTTAACGAGTCATGTTTAAAGCTTATAATTCTCAGATGTTGTTATCAGGAAAAAAAAAAAAAGAGAAAAAAAAAGAATCATATGTTAGGGCTGGTCGAGGTGGCTCACGCCTGTAAATCCCATGGCTGAGCCATGACAAGCTGGAGTTTGTCATGAAACCCTCTTAAGGGGAGGGCTCCTTACTGTCTTCGTTTTTAGTTTCTGAATTACTCTTCTCGGTAAGCTACATTTATTTGAGGTGAACGTTCATCTGTTCTGAAGAAATGTGAGTTGAATGGATCAAAAGGGTAAAATGCGCAGAGGCTGAGGGAATCAAAAGGGTGAAATGTGCAGAGGCTGAGGGGCAGCTGCTTTTACTGTGGCAGTGCTTTTATACAAGGTGGCCCTATGTCCGTGTTTTTATTTTGGGAGGAGGCCAAGGTGGGTGGATCACGAGGTCAGGAGTTCAAGACCAGCCTTGCCAAGATGGTGAAACCCTGTCTCTACTAAAAATACAAAAATTAGCCAGGCGTGGTGGCGTGCACCTGCAATCCTAGCTACTCGGGAGCCTGAGGCAGAGAATTGCTTCAACTGGGAGACAGAGGTTGCAGTGAGTCACGATCATGCCACTGCACTCCAGCCTGGGCTGCAGAGCAAGACTCCGTCTCAAAAAAAAAAAAAAAAAAAAGTCAGATTTTCCTAGTATCAGATGTTCACATAGCTGTTTTCTCAGGAGTTGTTGGATTCTGAAGCAGAGAGCAGCCCGTCTTCTCTCCACACTGGGGTCTGGGCCTGGAGGTCCCTGTGTCCACGCCTGTTCCTTGGGTGCTGCTCCTTTAGAGTGGGGTTGCTCGAGCTGGGACTGGTGCCCAACACTGTGTTTCTGTTCTGGATGGTGTGTTTGGAAAGCCTGTCAGTGGTAGTGAGGTGGGAAGAAAAAGGAGTCTGAACTTGGCATGCTGTTAGGGTCTTGTGCTGTCAGGAAGCGGAAAGTCTGCAGAGGAGAAAATGGACACTTTATTCCTAGACATGTGCTAATTAGCTTGTAGGTGGGCAGACTTAAAGAACCTGGAGGGCTCCATATGCTAAGGCCGAAATCTTGAATTATTCAGGGATGCAGGAGCTGGCTAGTCAACGGCCACTCAGCTGGGGCCTCTCAGGAAACCCTCTTGAAGGAGAGGGCTCCTTACCATCTTGCTTTTTAGTTTCTGAGTTACTCTTCTCTACAAGCTACATTTTTCTGAGGTGAACTTTTATCTGTTCCAAAGACTGTAAGCCGAACGGATCAAAAGGGTAAAATGCTCAGAGGCCAACGGACAGCCGCTTTTACTACGGCAGTGCTTCTACGCAGTGTGGCCCTATGTCCATATTTGTTTGTTTGTTTTGGTGAGATAGGGTCTCACTCTGTCACCCACGGCTGGAGTGTGGTGCCATGATAAAAGCTCCCTGTAGCTTTGACCTCACAGTCTACAGCGATCCTCCTGAGTAGCTGGGACCACAGGCATGCACCTCCATATGTACTTTTTTTGTTATTTTGTAGGGATGGGGTCCCATTATGTTGTCCAAGCTGGTCTGGAACTCCTAGGCTCAGGACCGTACTGCGATAGTGTACGAATGGGCGTGAGTGTGTGCTTGGTAAAGTTTTCCAGTATGGTGGTGACATAGTATAAAAATATGCAAGCAATACATGTCCCTCTAGAGAATTTGAATAATATTGAGAAGTATAAGGAAGAAAGTCAAGACCTGAGCTTGACTTTGAAGAATGAATAGGAGTTTGCCAAGTGGACACAGTGGAAAAAGGCTTTCTAGGAAGATGGAGAGGGACCCTCCTAAACTGGAAGGCATTTGCGGTTGCCCAGAGGCTGGGGAGGCAGCCAGACAGCAGCACTCGAAACTGCATGCCACGGGCTCTGGGAGGCGGCTGCCACGGCGATGGGTCCTGAGGTCACAAACAGCGGCCGCCAGCCCGGGGAAACACTGGAGCATGTCCCACGTTGTCCCACGTTGGGGCAGGAGCTTTCCAGTTGTGTGTGTGTGTACGGGTACTGTGCCACGACGTAAAACATGAATATACTCCTTGTTAGCTCAGTGACTTCTGTACACCAGACTGAGGTGTAAATAAGAAGTGCATCAGATGTGCACTGTGGGGAATAAGTTGATGCTGTGTGTGGCTGGAGGCGGAGACAGTTAAGTTGTTATGATAATGTAGGTAAAGAAATACTGAAACACTCTTGATCTAGAAATCAGGGCGGTGGCAGTAGGGAGGAGTGATAGTGATGGGAAGGAGCTGGAATGGACAGGATTTATACGTGGGCTTTTGATAAGGAGGAGGAGACAGCTGGTTTCTGGCTTGGAGGGTTAGTTAGACAGCGGGTGCCCTGCAGCAGGGCAGGGGACACAGGAAGGAGTGGGCGCTCTGTGCTCTGTATGTGCACAGGCTGTGTGAGGAGAGCTGAGCTCAGTGAGAACATTGTCTCCGATTGACAGGGTCCCTAGTTGAACATTGGTGCAGTGGGTTCAGTAGGGAGCTCTGACTGGCCGAGCTGGGATTCAGCAGCACGTTGTTAAAGCCAGAGGCTGGTGAGAGTGGCCAGGCAATGGCTGTGAAGATGACATTGAGCGGGGAGGTGGAGGAAGGAGATCTAGCAAGTGAAACAAAATGGAAGCAAAGTTAGCAAGAGAAACCAGGAGTGGTGGAGCGGAAGCCTGGGAAGAGAGAGTGGTTTGTAGGTTAACTGCCACTGCCAGGCCATGCCACATGAGTGCCAGTTATGTTCCATGTTTCTCACAAGAAAAATGGAGGTGGCATCTCTTAACGGGCTGTGAATGAGGCGGTGTGTGGAGAGCACAGACTGGATGTGCCTGGGCGTGTGGTCACCATGGCGTGGCCAGTGGTGGTGATGGGAGGGGCTGCCACTCACCAGCTCGCTCGCTCTTCAGCCCATGCAGCCTGCCAGGACTCTGCCAGACATGGGACGTGTTGAATGCTTGCCAGTCACTCACTCATCGAAGGGGCATTTGTTGACCTTTGTCCTTATTAAAGGGGAAATGTACCTGCTGTGTACTAGAAGGTCTGAGCATGAGAGTTGAGAATCCCGCGCTTCAGGGACGTTGCTGTTCTCTCCTGCCGTGTGCTAGAACTTCTGAGCGTGAGAATTGAGAATCCCGTGCTTCAAGGACGCTGCTGTTATCTCAGAAGCAGTGCAGTCCCTTCCCTCCACCAGCCCCCATTTAGGGGTCGGGTATGGTGGCTCACACGTGAAAGCGCAGCTCATTGCGATTCTCTTCATTGCATTTTTGATGTTGAGCTGTACAAACTATTATGGGCTCACATTCTACGTTAATAGAACAGTACACAGTTAGGGACAGTGCTTTATTTTTATTCTTTTGAGATGGAGTCTTACTCTGTTGCCTAGGCTAGAGTGCAATGGCACGATCTCTGCTCACTGCAACCTTCACCTCCCAGGTTAAAGCGATTTTCCTGCCATAGCCTCCTGAGTAGCTGGGATTACAGGCATGTACCACCATGCCCAGCTCATTTGTTTGCATTTATTGTAGAGACGGGCTTGTGCCAGGCTGATGTTGGCCAGGCTGGTTTTGAACTCCTGACCTCAGGTGATCCTCCCGCCTCTGCCTCCCAACGAGCTGTGATTACAGGTGTGAACCACCATGGCCGACCCCTAGACATTTCATTTATGTCTTCTCTACTCTCAGAGATTAAAACTTGTATAGTTCTGTAAGTTGTACTATATAAGAGGTTTACAATTCCGTATAGATTTTTGGATTAGTTTTCTAGTTTTGTAAAAAGGCAGTTGAAATTCTGATAGGTACTGCGCTGAATCATTAGGTTACCTTGGAAGTGTTGCTGTAGTGAAGATACTGTGTCTTTTGACCCACGAATGTGGGATTCCCCCACCCCCAATTTATTTCGGTCTTTGATTGCTTTCAGCAGCGTTTTGCAGTTACAAGGTACAAGTTTTACATTTCTTTGGTCAAATTTGTTGCTAAATATTCTTTTTGATGCTGTTATAAATGGAAATGTTTTCTTAATGTTTTTCAGATTGTTCATTGCTTGTGTACGATGATGATACAGCTGACTTTTGTATATTGATCTTGTATCATGCAGCTCTGCTAAATTGATTGATTGAGGACCTTGTTGCATATGAAGAGAACAGTTTTCTTCATGGAGTTGTATCTGATTCTGAGGTTCCTACTTGGCAAAAGACAGGTTGGTAACCAGTGTCCTGAAGTCTGCCACCCCTTGGATTATTCATTTTGTAGAAGCAGAACAGATGAGTGTTGTGAGAGGTTGCCAGTAACTAAGCGATTGTCAATGAAGTGAATCAGCCACTTCCTGGCTTTCTCTGTCTTCTCTGTTTCCCAGTGTCCATGACACTGATCAAGTGAATCAGCCACGTCCTGGCTTTCTCTGTCTTCTCTGTCTCCCAGTGTCCATGACACTGATCATAAATAGTGAGGTCAACAGTGAACTCCAGGGCAAGTAGATAACAAGATACTCATGTTTTCTTTTGAGATCTGCCATTAGAGCATGATGCTGATTTGGAATTCTGTGGGTTTACTAAGAGCTAGAAATAAATTGGTCATCTGTATGCCTGGTTTAGGCTTTCTAAAAAGTTGGTCTTATGTCTTTGTTGGTCAGGATTTCAGATGTGTTAAGTGACCATCAGAGCTGCTCTTTCCTTATTAAGGCTTGTTTTAGCCTTGCAAGGTCAAGCAGGGAGGTGGCGTTTGTTGCTCGGGGAGCTGGTGAACTCTGCCACACTGCTTGGGGTCTTGTGGAGCCGGACCTCCTGCAGGAGGGAGGCAGGCATTGCACAGCCCAGCCCTGTCCTTCCTGCAGCTTCTCCTGGCGTGTCGTTGGGGCTGTTCTCACTGTTGGCATTTGCGTCACTTTGTCTGATTTCATACCTTTATCCTCCTAATTTTCAGGTATTTCCCGGTTTCTGATCTACAGCTTCCTTTTTTTTCATGATAGCTGTGCATCTGTTTCTTTCTAACAAAGCATGTTTAATTTTTTTTTTTTTTTTTTTTTTTTTGCCATTCCCCTGGATCAGGTGAGGAAGGGAAGGTTCTGGTAGGAGTTGGATGCCTTCTCTGAGGACTGAAGGTTCTCCTGTGTTCCAGAGTTGGGTTTTGTTCTTTTGCAAAGGAGTTTGATTCCTATTAGGGCAGGCATTGTGGAAAGGGAAGAACAGTTGTGTGAAATCATCCCCTGTTGTTCTCTTTCTGCATTCATCCACTTTGCACTTTCTTCTGCTAAATGGTATAAAGAGGATTATATAGAAACATTAATTTTGTTTCCTGCTTTGTTTTTGCCTATAGTAAAAATAAACATTTGCATTGAAGAAGGAAGCCTGGTTTTCCTTCTAGCTTCCCCTGCCCTCACCTCAGTTCTTAAGTTTGCTTAGTTGCCTTTATTGCCTCGAGCTTTCTCTCTTTAACTTTAAATGAAGGAAAACAGAAACAAATAGCACTCCATCCTTAAAAGAAAAACACCAAAACAAGAAACAAATAACTGCGCACCTTCTCTGCTCTCAGCCCCAAAAACATGGGGTGGGGGGGGCGCAGCTGTGTTCACTGGAAGGAGGCCAAGGTCAGGATCGACGCCTAACCAGAGCCAGCAGGTGGCCTGTCTGCCCCAGCCGGCCTTGGGATTGTGGGGCTCCTGGCACAATTGTGGGAGTGGAATCCAACTGGTTGTGCCTTTTTAAAAATGAGATGAGGCTGGATCTGAGGTCGTTAGTGTGCCATTTAAGTCCTCTGAAGTTACATTGTAAGGAGATTTTTTAAAGCCATATTAATAGCAGATGCATATTCATGTTTTACATTTCCAGTTTTAAGACTGATTGTGGTGAAGAGTATGTGTTCTGGAGCCAGCCAACCTGATTTCAAGTCATGGTCCCAACAATTAAAATGTGACCCTGACTGCATTTCTCACACCCCTGGGACTTGAGTTTTCTCATCTGCAAAGGGGAGATGAGATGCCTACTCTGTGGAATTATTGTGAGGAGAAAGTGAGTTGACATTAGATAAAACCATATGAAATTGTCAATATGGGACTCTATTTTTTTTTAAATTGAGCGCGTGTGTTCAGTTACAGTTGTAAGAAATCCTTGAGAGAGCCCCTTGTACACTTTGGGCCGTCTCTTCCTCTCTTCCAATGGTAGGTAACAAGTTGTAGAACTGTGGTATTAATGGAAAGTCAAAGCCAGAATGTGGACACGGTATTGCTCACCAGTCTTACCTAGATTGCCTGAGGTTTACCTGTACTCGTGTGTGTGTGTGTGTGTGTGTGTGAGAGAGAGGGAGAGAGATTGATTTGAGTTCTGTGTGGTTTCACCACTCGGGGCTCCTGTCCTCGCCGTGCTGCAGTGCTGAATAGTTAGGGTCCCAACCGCAAGGATCTGCCGCTTGCCCTTTTCTAGCCACGTCTGCTCTCCAGCGCGTCTCCCTACTCTGGTCGCTAACCCTGGGAGCCACTCGTTTGCCCTCCATTTCTAAGATGGGTTGTAGGAGCCTCATCTAAATGGAATCATAGAAATGTACCCTTCTCCATTGGCCAGTTGTCCATTTTGCTTACTGTAGTGTTTGCTCTTGTTGCTGAATGGTCACCGTGGTGTGGGTGGACTGCAGCTTACTTACCTGTCTGCCCATTGTGAGAAACACACATTCACCTGTCCAAACCCAAAGAGTGGACTTGGAGACACAAAGAACAGCGGAAGTGAGACTTCTAATGGTGGTCTTGCAGGACCGGGTGTCTGGAGGGCAGGTGTTCCCAGGGCAGCCACATACCTGCTGTCATGCAAGTCCCTCCCTCAGGTCCTCACTGGTCGAGTACTGTGGGGCTGCAGTATTTATATATTTGAGACAGAGTCTTGCTCTGTCACCCAGGCTGGAGCGCAGTGGTGCGATCTTGTCTCACTGCAACTTCCGCCTCCCAGGTTCAAGTGATTCTCCTGCCTCAGCCTCCCAAGTAGCTGGGAGTACAGGTGCCCACCACGTTGCCTGGCTAATTTTTGTATTTTTAGTAGAGATGGGGTTTCGGCATCTTGGCCAGGCTGGTCTCGAACTCCTGACCTTGTGAGCCGCCCGCCTTGGTCTCCCAAAGTGTTGGTATTACAAGCGTGAGCCATCATGCCCGGCCGTCACCTGAGTTTCATGATCCCCCTTATAAGGTTATATCATCCCCTTCCCTGCTTGCGTTTCCATTTCTCAGTAACGAAACCTCTTTCCATTTTATGGGCTGACCCGTCCTCTATATTCTGTTCGCTTACCGTGACCTTCTAGGTGTATGAGCCGTGTGGTTTGTTACATCTGCAGGCTGGCTCCCAGTGTTCAGATTTATCATGCCTTGAAAATGGACCATTTAAAATATTTTCTTAAACCATAGAAGCACGTCTGGCCTGATTCCAGTTTATGGTGCATATGAATAAAACAGCTATGAACATTGGAGTGGGGATGATTGGACCATTTTTGACTTACAGTAAAGGTGGCTACACGCTGAGTTACGGGTTTTTCTGCCCAAAAGCAGCAGCAACCGTGGTGTCCTTCCAGGTTCACTCAAGCCACACGTCTCGTGCCTTCTCTGTGCATGTGTTTGGAGGTACCGAAAACGTATTTATCAGAAAAGCTACAACTCTGCCCTGGTCTCTGGAAACCCATGTGTGTGCTCTTGCTGTTCTGTGGGAACTTGGGAAAAGACAGACCCAGGCCTCAGACAGGCTGGTGTGACTGCCACTCGGAGCCCAGGGTTCATGGGCTGGTTTAGTGAGCCGGTGTCGGGGGTAGTCGGACCTGCACTGGACTCCCATCGTCAGTAGTTCCCCTGTGGACCTTCCCACTCAGCCTAACGCGAATGAAAATCGTCATTCATGTAAGGTCGCGATTGAAAAAGTGCTCTGGCTAACAGCGTTTTGAGACGCAAGGCCCTTGTAGGGACCGGTCTTTGCTAACATGGATTCCTGGGCTCTGAGGGTGTTGGGAAGGTGGCTCACGGGATGGAGCCGAGGGGCCTGAGCTCACAGTTATGACACCAGAGTGCACCTGGTTGTCTGAAGGAGCAGGCGGCTTGGGGTAGCCACAGGCCTCACGGTTTCTTCGCTGTCCGTTGGAGTTAGGTCAGTGTGGCTGGAAAGAATCGCTCATCTTAGCAGATTGAAAACTGTGATAAGCAGTTGTAGGTCTGCTCATCGAAAAAAGTGATGATTGATGTGCCTTGATAGAAAGAAAGAAGAAAAGGAAAAAGTGATTTTAAAAAGTCGGAGTGAATTAAACATGAATACCATTGTGTAAGTCAGAGTCTTCTAAAACTTGTGGTTCTGTCAGGGGAGAAAAGGAAGACTCTGCACTAAAACCATTAGCACTCTTGAACTTCGGTTCTTCTCCAAAAATCAGCATCAGGTCTGCCTACCTTTCTTCCCAGGGAGGCTGTGACTGTTTCGGACGGTGCTTGTGGCCGCGGCTGCTTGTCGAGAGCAGTGAGGAGAGCAGCTCTCACGTGGCAGAGCGCGAGGGGAGAGAGCTGCTGACGTTGGAAGAATGTCGGAAGTGGGGTGCGATTGGGTCAGCTTAAATACCGTGTCACTACTTGACATTTTAAAAAGTGTGTTTATTACCGACCTATAATCGTACCTTTTAGTGGAGTCTGGTAAGATGCCTCAGTCCGTGGATGCCTTGTATACCAATGAGACCAGGGTGGGTACTGTGTCCAGGACCTCAAATACCACTTCTTTTTGGTGATAACATCCAAGATCCTCTTTTTTTTTTTTTAAATTGCTTTTTTAAAAAAAATTGTTTTAATCATTTGGATATTTATTTCTTCTTAAAGAGACAGGGTCTCACTCCCTCGCCCAGGTGGAGTGCAGCTGACTGTAGAAAGTGTAGCCTGATGCATTTCTGTTTGACGACATGGCTTGTTTATAGTTGTGGTGGTGGTTTTGATGTGAAACCATGTATTCTAATTGAAGCTTTTCTTCATACCTTAGAATATTTCTTTACTCAGGAGGCTGAGGTGGGAGGATCCCTCAGGCCCAGGAGGTCGAGGCTACAGTAAGCTGTGTTTGCGCCACTGCATCTTAGCTTGGGCAACACAGTGAGACCCTGTCTCTTAAAAAAATTCTTGGGCAGACGTTGTGTCTCACGCCTATAATCTCAGCACTTTGGGAGGCCAAGGCAGGCGGATCACCTGAGGTCAGGAGTTTGAGATAAGCCTGGCCAACATGGCAAAACCCCGTCTCTGCTAAAAATGCAAAAATTAGCCAGGTATGATGGCATGTGCCTGTAATTCCAGCTACCCAGGAGGCTGAGAGGCAGGAGAATTGCTGGAACCTGGCAGGGCACAGAGGCTGCAGTGAGCTGAGATTGCACCACTGCACTCCAGCCTGGGCGACAGAGCAAGACTCTGCCTAAAAAAAGTTTTTCTAATGTTTATTCCAAATATTTTGGAGGCTCTGGATTGGTATTGTCTCCCAGAAATAATGGGGTCAGTTACTGAGATGTTTTCTCTTAGTCAGAAAGAAAAGACCTTTAGACCAGAACTTTCTCTTCCCAACTTGCTTTTAATAACCCTTTGTTATCCTAAGACAACAAATAACTTAGCTTTGTTTCACTTTACCTAATTTGGGCCCAGTTTCATCTATATGTGTAACAGTAGTTGGATTAAAGCAGTAATTCTCACTGGGGTGTTTTGCCCTTTAGCGGACGCCATCTGGAGACATTTTTGGTTGTCAGGATTTGGTTGGGTGGCCCTACTGGCATGTAGGAGAACACAGATGCTGATCAACCCTGTTGTATACTCAGACTCTGAACCCAAATGCCAATAGCACTGAGCGTGTGAATCCATAGACTTGTGGCGCTTCTGAGTGCCCGCAGGACTCTGGAGGTCGGTCCTGGGGTTTCTTGCTGGCTTCCTCTGCAGATGCTCCTCCTTTCTCTGAGCTGTTTTACAGAAAGCTTCGTGGCAGACTTGCTGCTTTTCACTGAAGCCAGGCTGTGTGGTGACTGGAAGCTGCTTATTCACATTTATTTTGATCGATTGATTGATTGAGGCTGGAGTGCAGTGGTGTGAGTAGCTCTGGCCACAGGTGCACACCACCATGCCTGGCTAATTTTTTTGATTTTTTAAATAGAGATGAGGACTCCCTGTGTTGCCCCGGCTGGTCTTCAGTCAACTCCTGGGCTCAAGCGATCCGCCTCTCTCAGCCTCCTGAAGTGTTTGGATTACAGGCGTGAGCCAACGCACCCAGCACACATTTATTTTTAATGGTCCTTGAGGTTAATGGCAGCTTTGAACAGTCCTGTCCGGGAGTTTAAGGACAGAAAAACCTCACTCCATCTTTGCAGAACGCACATGTCATGAGTGTTTCTTAGGAAACACGTGATTCTCTTGGCTGCTAAGCGTAGAGCCGGGGAACCCCACACCAGCAAGCCCTGTCTGGGGAGCTGCCTTCAGTCCTGTCCGTGCTTCGCTCCCTGGTTCTGCACACAGATGTGTTTGGAGTTGGAGGAGAGCCTGATCTGTTTGGATGGGACTGAGGTAACATGGGTGTGGATTTTTTTCCCCCATTTAGACTGGTTTGTTTTATTCTTAGAGTCCCCAGAGCTCTTCAGGGAGATTATATAGTTTTATTCAGCTTTTTTAATTTTAATTTTAATTTTTGAGACTGAGTTTTACTCTTTCACCCAGGCTGCAGTGCCATGGTGCGATCTTGGCTCACTGAAATCTTTGCTTCCCAGGTTCAAGCAGTTCACCTGCCCCAGCTTTTGAGTAGTTGAGATTACAGGCATGTGCCACCATACCCGGCTAATTTTTGTATTTTTAGTGGAGACAGGATTTTACCATCTTGGTCAGGATGGTCCAGAACTACGGACCTCAAGTGATCCGCCCACCTCAGCCTCCCAGAGTGCTGGGATTATAGGTATAGTCACTGCACATGGCCTTATTAAGCTTTTCTAAAAATGGTACTGTAGCCTGGTCCGAAGGTAGTGAGTTATCTCAATTGATTGTTCACAGTCAGTTACAGACTGAACTCCTTGTTCTACTCTTCACCCCCTTCTCTGCACTTGACTAGTCTTTAAAAAAAAAAAAATTGTTTTAAAATGGTACTGTAGTATAATCTTAAAATACTCAGTGGTAATGAAAACCACCTTAATTTTTTTTTTTGCATGTTTTGTATAGTTTAAAACTTAATTCGCTTCTTAAACTTAAAATTAGCCTTTTAAGGCCAGATGCAGTGACTCACGCCTGTAATCCCAGCACTTCGGGAAGCTGAGGCGGGGGGATCACCTGAGGTCAGGAGCTGGAGACCAGCTTGGCCAACGTGGTGAAACACCCTGTCTCTGTCAAGAACACAAAAATTAGCTGGGCATGGTGGCGGGCGCCTGTAATCCCAGCTACTTGGGAGGCTGAGGTTGAGGCAGGAAAGTCACTTGAACCCGGGAGGCTGAGGCTGCCGTGAGCTGAGATCACACCACTGCATTCCAGCCTGAGTGACAAGAGCGAAACTGCATCTAAAAAAAAAAATTAGCCTTTTAAAAAACTTACCTTATTGGTAATGTTTCGTTTCTATGGTAAGACTACAGTGGTTACTTATTTGGTTTCTTATGTATAAAAAGCTTTAGGGCCCTCTAAAATCTGATTTTATGGTGATTTTGCAAGATTGTATTAGTGTCTTTTGCTCTTTTTTTAATGTTGGACTTGCTACATTTTGACTTAAAAGTATTTGATGAATGAAAATAAATTTTGGCCGAGGCACAGTGACCAGGAGCTGAGCAGTGGGTTACTGGAGAGGAAGGGAGATGGAATAAACCGTGTGGACCAGAGGGAGACGAAAGCTACGAAAGAACTGAGGTTGAAATTATTATTTACGTGAACGAATTTCACTCTCGTTTCAGATTATATACAGCCCTGCTCTGGGATACACCTTCATTGGATTTAAGCGACAGTCCTCATCAGCACTGACTTTCAGCTATGGAATCGGTAAATACTCATTGCATTGTCTCTTTATCAGTTTTATTGTGATTGGTTTGTAAAAATGAGTATCAAAATAATGCATGAGTGTCCTTGTTGGTTTTCTTGGGCCTGATAAGAGTTTTGTCAAAAGGTTTTGAATTTTGGTCTTGAATTCACTTAGAGTGTTTTCAGAGTGGTAACAGATAAGCTTTTTTGGATTAATACATGCGATCCTTGGTGTCACAGTGAGAGGAAATCTACTGAAAAATTAAATAGGTTATTAATAGCCTATAAAAGAAGTTTATTTCCTCACAGCTTCCTTTAGTTTTCTTCCTCCTCAGATGGCCTGTGCGTTCTGTGCTCTGCGCATGTTGTGAGAATAGTTTGCATGAGGCTTCTGTATCCTGGGAGCTGTTCTTCTCTTGTTAGGCTCCCGGTGGTGGTCTCACCTGGTTGTCCTGTGCTTCTGGGCACGACGCTGCTGCAGAGCCCTCTAGATGGCTACTCCGGCCTTTCCTGGGAGCTAGAGACCAGTGTGGTGGTTGGCAGGTAGGGAGTGGGAGCCTGGCTTGCTGGCCCTGACTCCTTGCCTCCTCCCGGGAGTGACTGGCATGTTTTTTGAGAGGAGGGGCAGCAGTCTTCATAAAGACTTTGGCCTTGGCTCTGACCAAACACTTGTTGCTGTAGGGCAGAGTCCTCCCTCCTTCGGGAGACGCTTGGTGACTGGCAGGTTATTTTCTCTGAGATGTGGACTGACAGCAATTGGAGAGGAAACTCTTGGCTAATTTAAATCTTCATAATTTGGCCAAGTGTGACTGAGGGTTTTAGAGTGAACAGTCCAAAAATACGTGATCTGGTTTGTGTTGTCACTCCTAGCAGACATGAAAGAACCTTCCTGCAACTTCTTCCGGGAGCTGCACATGCTTTATCTCAGTCACGGTGGAATCAGGCCACTCTGAAATCTACCTGACTGGTGTCTTTCACATTACTGAGGTATTTCCTTGGAAATGGAGATGAGGTTTGAGGAAAGGGAAATCTGAGATATCCCTGAAGATAGGTCTAGAGTTGTCTTCTGTTAATCTGGGGGATGGTTTGCAGTTAGAATGAAGCTAGCCTGGGGAGTGCTTGTGTTCTTGATCAGGTGAGATGTTTTTCAAGATCTGGAGGTGGACTGAGTATGGTTGTGATAAAAGGGGTGCCATAGAGGGCCGGGTACATGGGAAGAGGGGGGCAGTGATGAGGGAGCACCCCATACCCCAGGGTCTGAGCTGTGCCTCTTTGTGTAAAGGATACTGCTGACCTTAATGGATGACAAAGAAAAGCAAACTGCTGCATTTTCTTAAAAAAATTTTTTTTTTTGGTAGAGACAGAGTCTCGTTAGGTTGACCAGGCCTGTCTTGAACTCTTGCCCTCAAGCAGTCCTCTTGCTTCAGCCTCCCAAAGTGCTGGGATTACAGGTGCAAAGCCACCACACCTGGCCAAAATGCTGCTTGCTAGTGTGAGAAATGAAATTATTAATAAACAATCAGTGGCCAGGCGAGGTGGCTCACACCTGTAATCCCAGCACTTTGGGAGGCTGAGGTGGGCGGATCACTTGAGGCCAGGAGTTTGAGACCAGTCTGGCCAACATGGTGAAACCCCGCCTCTATTACAAATATAAAAATTAGTCAGACGTGGTGGTGAACAGCTGTAATTCCAGCTAGTTGAGAGGCTGAGGCAGGAGAATTCCTTGAATCAGGAGGTGGAGGTTGCAGTGAGCCAAGATCACAGCGCTGCACTCCAGCCTGGATGACAGAGTGAGACTCTGTCTCCAAAAAAAATTGTTGATGGATTCAACAAAATACATGCTTTACTGATTAAAGAGGAACAAGCTATCGGTGACTCTGCCGACAGGACATGAAATTGGCCTAATGGTGTAGCACTGTAGTGGGTTGAGAACAGTAGATATACTGTGACGTAGGTTTGATGACAGAGGAAATGTTGGCATTTTTGACCATGACACAGTAATAATCTAAGGCGTTTAATGCCATTTGTCACTTTTGTGAACTGTAAACACTGAGCTAATACTGATTTTTGTCTTTTTTTGTCTGTGGTGGTTAGATTGAATAAGATGAAGGGCCTTAGCATGAGGTCTGTTCTGGCCACCAGGGAGACTGTAGCGTTTCTACAGAGAGGCCCTCCCGAGCAGGGGTTGGACGCCGTGACCCACATGGGCATGTGAGGACCTTGCTGAGGCTTTTTCTCCATTGTTTTGGAGGATTTCTAAAAAACTGCAGGGTTAAAAAAAAATAGCTGGCAAAGCGCGCTGGCTCCTACCTGTGATCTCAGTACTTTGGGAGGATGGGGTGGGTAGATCCCTTGTGCTCAGGAGTGCGAGAACAGCCTGAGTAAAATGACGAGACCCCGTCTCTACAAAAAATAAAAAAATAAGCCAGACATGGTAGTATCTGCCTGTGATCCCAGCTACTTGGGGAGGCTGACGGGGGAACGGAAGGATCACTTGAGCCCAGGAGGTTGAGGCTGCAGTGAGGTGTGATCACGCCACTGCATTCCGGCCTAGGCCACAGGGTGAGACCCTGTCTCAACTGAAGAAGAAGGAGAATTTTACAGGTTCTCTAATAATTTTTCATTGATATTTGTGTCATTCCTGTTTTTCACTTTGATGACTTGAGGTAGAATGTGAGCACTTTAGATGAGATCCATAGTTGCTTCTGCAGTATGTGCTGCTGTGCTCTTCTCTCCCTTCTGGGCATGACTTCGGTGCCCAGCTTAGATGGATTCTGGGCTGGTCCTGCCCTGGGTTGGGGTCAGGTGTGGCTGCCATTACACAGGGTCCAGGGCAGCCTGTGTGTGCTGGGCTGACTGGTGCTAGCTCTGTGGCCCTGACCCCTCCGTTCCGCTCTCCAAGCCTCGGTCTCCTACCCTCGGCAGTGGTCATGGTCATAACTACTGTAAAGTCGTCGTTAGGGATTAAATAACACTTTACAGAAACAAAACTGTGTGAAAATAGAAGCTTTGAAACAATTAGATTTAGTTTGCAAATGGTTTCTCTTGTATAAAGTAGGTGAAACTGATGAAGTGAACCTTATGGACGCAAAAACACCAAGGTCCCCCTTCCCACCCGTCTTGTTTCTTGTCAAATGTAATTGGCTCCCTTTAGCAAATGGAGTAAGGGCTCTGCGTGTCTTAACACATGTCATTGCCAACAGAAGGCCCATTTACAATGTGCTGAGGTTTTGGTGGGAAGAAGAGGAAGGGAGGAGGAAGGAGACGGAAGGTCCAGTATGGCTTGAGCACCCCAGTGCCTGGCTGAGTGGGAGGGATCAAGCGGGCGTGGGGATGCATGGCCAGGAGACTCTGGGAGGCATCTTCGTGACTGGCCGTTGGATTCCTCAAGTTCTGCTAGAATTGTAGTCTCTTTTTCCCCACCGTAGAATAAGGATCTTAATTATTTATTTGTATTGTCCATTGGGAAAAATAATTTGGGATATGCTTACTGTCAACAATGGGATAATGGTGGAATTCGAAATGTAAACTGGTGGGGCACCGTGAGATCACACCTGTAATCCCAGCACTTTGGGAGGCTGAGGTGGGAGGATTGCCTGAGGTCAAAGGGATAGTGGTGGGATTCGAAATGTAAACTGGCCAGACACCATGAGATCACCTCTGTAATTCCAGCACTTTGGGAAGCTGAGGTAGGAGGATCCCCTGAAGTCAGGAGTTCAAGATCAGCCTGGGCAACATGGCAAGACCCCGTCTCTATAAAAAGACACAAAAATTAGCCGGGGGTGGTGGCGCATGCCTGTTGTTGTCCTAGGTACTCAGGAGGCTGAGTGGGGAGGATTGCTTGAGCCCAGGAGGCAGAGGTTGTCGCGAGCTATGATGACACCACTGTACGCCAGCTCTGGGTGACAGAAGGATTAGAAGAAAAAGAAAAAAGGAAGACATGGACCATCCCAACAGCGAGATGTGTAGCATGCGGCCCAACCAGGGCCATCTGCGCCTCAGGTGCAGTTGAGGTTAATCTTGATTGTGTATAGGGTTTCTGAAGGCAGTGCTGGCTGCTGGTGCAGGGCCGCAAGTTGAAAGAGAAGTAGAGTCAGAGGGTCCCTGGGGCCCTATGGTGGCACCAGCACGCGCGTGAGGGGACGTGGTGGAGGGCACTGGCGTGGAGGCATGGCCCTGGGTGTGGACAGCCAGCGTGGAACCCAAGCCCCTGTGCTGCCGGAGGCCTCCTGCCCTGGCTGTCGCTCCCTCCGTAGGCAGCTTTGAGGAAAGCGCCTGCAGAGGCCCTGCAGCCGGAACATGTTGACTTTGGCAGCAGGAGCTGTCCGGCTCTGCTTATGCTGTGGCCCAGTACATACGGCTCTGTGTAGAACACGTGCTCATGCACATGTGGTTTCTGTCTCTCCCTGGCCACAGTTGACCACTCCCCACCCCCTTCCGTGGAGCTTCCCGTGGGCTCAGAGGGCTCTCTGCCTGGGCATGGGAAAGTAAGGGAAACGAGGAGTGAGAGTTTTTTGTCAATCAAAGGACACTTTTATAGCTTTTGGTATTGTTGACCTTTTGCAAAATGGATGGTTTGTTTATTAGAAAAAATAAAACTGGGATTATTTTTAATATCTGATGCCGTTGTTAATATCTACATCAGCAGGATAGTGGCTGCTTTAGAGGCCTGCCTGTGTCTGGAGGACAGACAGAGCGGTAAGCAGAGGGCAGGGGAGGCCTTTGTCACCCGGGACAGGTGTGTTTCCCTGTGCCTGTGCGTGCTTTCTGATGAAGGCCTCAGCTCTGCAGGGTGCCTTAGTCTGGTCTGAAGGCCGAGACCATCGCACCCCTGGCCACCCGTCACTGTCCATGAGTCTTCTGTTCATTCTCTTCATTGCCTGGGTACTGTCAGCCTGTGTTTAAAACTTATTCTTGCCTGTGTTTTGTTAGTGGGAACAAAGTTTCTAAATATCGAATCCTGGTGGCTTACTAAACACAGCCTTTGGGGATGTGCTTGGTAATGATTTCCTGAGGTTTCAGGTGATGCTGAAAGGGCTGTACCCACCTGGTTGGGTTCTCTTTTAAATTCTGCCCTGTAACTGAACAGCAAGCAGTGGTATAAATTTGGATTGCAATTGAGAAGTGAGCTCAAAGATGCCAGTTTAGATGTGATCAGATCTTGTTAAAGAAATCCTATAAAATGCCAGGTTATTTTGGCCTAGTAATACTGTATTCTAAACTTCAGTGTTAAAATGGAAACTTTTGGTAACATAACCAGTTTGTGTGTGTGTGTGTGTGTGTGTGTGTGTGTGTACATACAGACAGGGTCTTGCTGTGTTGCTCAGACTGTCCTGGAACTCCTGGCGTTAAGCAGTCCTCCCTTCTCTGCCTCCCAAAGCTTTGTGATTGCAGGCATGAGCCCTGGCACCCAGCCTTTCCTGCTCTTCCGAGAAGCCGGCTGTCTTGCTCATCTCCCTCACACCTGTATGCTTTTGTGCTGTGGTGGGCAGGGCCATGACATGTACAAGACAACCCACAGGAAACCCTGGCTTTACCCATGGAGAAAGAATGGACTAAGGGTGGGGAATGTCTTCCACCCACCCTTGTTGATAGGTCGGTCTTGAACAGAGTTGTATTGGTGGCTAGGGACGCTGGAACCTGTGGGGGTTTGAGCTTGGTTGTAGCCTAGCAGTTAGTCTCACAGCGGGACTTGGTCTGCGACCTGTGGAGACAGAACAATGGACCTAGAAAAAGTTCAGTGACCTGGCCGGAGTGGGTTTGCTGAGGGAAGCTGTCATCAGGTGTGTGAGCGCATCTCATTTCCTCAGACTGTGGACCTCACCTAAAATCTGTTCTCTGCTCTTTTAGGGGCCTGGCACCTGGCCCCAGGGCTCGCCAGCCTTGGCTGCTCTGGCCTTTGGGCAGGTAGCTTCTCTGAATTCTCTGCTGTGCTGTGGCTCTTTGCGGTTTTGCTCCCAGAGGCAGGGTTGGGGCCGCCTTTCCTGTGCTCCTCCTGCTCTTGGAAACCGCACTCCAAAAACGGCCTGTTCATGGGTTTTCCAGTAACTCCTAAGGTCTGTGAGAGGCACACGCTTGCTACACCTTCTCACTTACGTTCTCTCTTTTTCCTACAAAATCCCAGAAAATTGCATTTTCCACATTTTTATTACAAGAAGAATCTAAGCCTCCAAAGAAGTTTAGGAAGTAGGGTTTTCAGGATTCCATGGCTGATCAACGAAGTGAAGTGAGTGAGTCCTGGGACTCTGCTCCACCATGTTGAGGCCAGAGGTGGTTGTTTTAGCTCTGGACTCCAGGGAGAGAGGCAGGGGCGCGCGGAGGGGCTGGTGTAGCCATGGGCACGGCTGGGGTGTCTTTCACGCTCACCCAAGGGTGTGAATGTGCATGGGGCGGTGCTCATGCTTGTCAGCCTGGGCACCAGGTGTTACTCTCCTGCCAGATGCAGTGGGCCTGCGGTGTGCCACCACGCTCCGGGTCAAGGCGAGGCCATTTCTAACAACCTGCACCCCTGTCGTCCTCTTGCTCCTCTGCCCAGACAACTGGATGCTGATGCTGGCCTTCTCTGTGCATCCAGCCTGGTGGTTTTGCCAGCTTCGCGCCTCTTTCTCCTGATAACCGTGTCTGTGGTAGCCCAAGGCTCAAGTGAACGTGGAAGTGCTGCCACGGTGCTATTGCTGTCCTTGTCCTGAGGGCTGCCACTTCTCTGGGGCGGAGAACTGGGCGTTGGAGGGAACAACACTGCTGTGAGCTCTCTCAGGGAGTTTGTTGACTGGATCTGTAGCACCCAGTGCTTGCCAAACAGTGCAGCCTTTGCAGGGATCATGCACAAGTACTTAGAGCTGTCTCGGCCTGTCTTCCTGCTCAGTGGTCACACATGTGCAGCAGCTTCGTGTTGGAGTCTGGGACCAGCTTTAGGGCAGGGGCAGTACCACTGTGTGGCAGCTGTAGCTGAGACCTGACAGCAGTGATTTTCTATGCAGTGATAGGCGTGTTTACTCTTAAAAATTTATCACTTTGGCTTTTTGAAGTTAATGGAAGACTGAGTTTTACTTTGTGGACAAAGGAGTTAATTTCATTTCATTTCATTTCTTCTTCTTCTTCTTCTTCTTCTTCTTTCTTCTTCTTTCTTCTTTCTTTCTTCTTCTTTCTTCTTTTTTCTTCCTTTTTTTTTTTTTTTGAGACAGGATCTGCCTCTTTCACCCAAGTGGGAGTGCAGTGGCATGATCACGACTCATTATAACCTCTGCCTCCTGGGCTCAAGTGATCCTCCTGCCTCAGCCTCTCTGCGTCCCAAGTAGCTGGGACTACAGGGCCACACCACCATGCCTGGCTAATTCTCTCTCTTTCTTTTCTCTTCCCTCCCCGCCCCGGCCCCCCCCCCCCCGCGCGCCCCCCCGCCCCGGGGCCGCCCCCCCCCGGCGGGGCCCCGCGGGGGCG
>CAUYLG010016462.1:0-27222 GCA_963573385.1 Cacajao melanocephalus
TCTTTTTCTTGCCTGATTGCTCTGGCTAGAACTTCCAATACTATATTGAATAGGAGTGGTGAGAGAGGGCATCCTTGTCTAGTGCCTGATTTCAAAGGGAATTCTTCCAGCTTTTGCCCGTTCAGTATGATATTGGCTGTAGGTTTGTTATAAATGGCTTTTATCATTTTATGATACGTTCCGTCGATACCTAGTTTATTGAGAGTTTTTAGCATCAAGGGCTGTTGAATTTTGTCAAAGGCCTTCTTTGCATCTATTGAGATAATCATGTGGTTTTGTCTTTGGTTCTGTTTATGTGATGGATTACGTTTTTGGATTTGCGTATGTTGAACCAGCCTTGCATCCTCAGGATGAAGCCTACATGATCATGATGGATAAGCTTTTTGATTTGCTGTTGCAGTTGGTTTGCCAGTATTTTATTGAAGATTTTTGCGTCAGTGTTCATCATAGATATTGGCCTGAAGTTGTCATTTTTAGTTGAGTCTCTGCCTGGTTTTGGTATCAGGATGATGTTGGTCTCATAAAATGAGTTAGGGAGGATTCCCTCTTGTATTGTTTGATACAGTTTCAGAAGGAATGGAACCAGCTCCTCTTTGTACATCTGATAGAATTCAGCTGTTAACCCGTCTGGACCTGGACTTTTTTTGGTTGGCAGGCTATTGATTGCTTCCTCTACTTCAGTCCTTATTATTGGTCTATTCAGGGTTTCAACTTCCCCCTGGGTTAGTCTTGACAGAGTACAGGTGTCCAGGAATTTATCCATTTCTTCCTGGTTTACTGGTTCATGTGCATAGAGCTGTTTGTAGTAATCTCTGATGGTAGTTTGTATTTCTGTGGGATCAGTGGTGATGTCCCCTTTATCATTTTTTATTGCATCTATTTGATTCTTCTCTCTTTTTTATTAGTCTAGCTAGCGGTCTATTTTGTTGATCTTTTCAAAAAATCAGCTCCTGGATTTATTGATTTTTTGAAGGGTTTTTTATGTCTCTGTCTCCTTCAGTTCTGCTCTGATCTTAGTTATTTCTTGTCTTCTGCTAGCTTTTGAGTTTTTTTGATCTTCCTCCTCTAGCTCTTTGAATTTTGATGATAGGGTATCAATTTTAGATCTTTCCTTCTCATGTGGGCATTTATTGCTATAAATTTCCCTCTTGACACTGTTTTAAAGGTGTCTCAGAGATTCTGGTAAGTTGTGTCTTCATTCTGATTGGTTTCGAAAAACATCTTTATTTCTGTCTTCATTTCATTGTTTATCCAGTCGACACTCAGAAGCAAGTTGTTCAGTTTCCAAGTGTTTGTGCGGTTTTGAGTGTGTTTCTTCATCCTGAGTTCTAGTCTGATTGTGCTGTGGTCTGATAGACTGTTATGATTTCCATTCTTTTGCATTTGCTGAGGAGTGATTCCAGTGATGTGGTCAATTTTAGAGAAGTGCAATGTGGTGCTGAGAAAAATATATATTCTGTGGATTTGGGGTGGAGTGTTCTGTATATGTCTACTAGGTCTGTTTGGTCCAGCTCTGCATTCAAGTCCTGGATGTCCTTGTTAATTTTCTATCTCGTTGATCTAATATTGACAGTGGATTGTTGAAGTCTCCCACTATTAATGTGTGGGAGTCTAAATCTTGTTTTAGGTTGTTAAGAACTTGCTTCATGTACCTGGGTGCTCCTGTGTTGGGTGCATATATATTTAGGATAGTTAGCTCTTCTTGTTGGATTGATCCTTTTACCATTATGTAGTGTCCTTCTTTGTCTCTTTTGATCTTTGTTGGTTTGAAGTCCATTTTATCAGAGATTAGGATTGCAACCCCTGCTTTTTTTTGTTCTCCATTTGCTTGGTAAATCTTCTTCCATCCCTTTATTTTGAGTCTATATGTGTCTTTGTATGTGAGATGGGTTTCCTAAATACAGCACACTGATGGGTCTTGACTTTTTATCCAATTTGCCAGTCTGTGTCTTTTGATTGGGGCGTTTAGGCCGTTTACATTCAATGTTACTTTTGTTATGTGTGAATTTGATCCTGCCATTTTGTTACTGGCTGGTTTTCTTTCCCATTACTTGACTCATTTTCTTCATTGCATTTTTGGTCTTTGCCAACTGGTTTGATTTTGCAGTGGCTGGTACTTGTTCCTTTCCGTGCTTAGTGTTTCTTTCAGGAGCTCTTGTAGGGCAGGTCTGGTGGTGACGAAATCCCTCAGTAATTGCTTGTCCGTAAAGGATTGTATTTCTCCTTCACTTACGAAGCTTAGTTTGGCTGGATATGAAATTCTGGGTTGAAAGTTCTTTTCTTTAAGGATGTTGAATATCAGTCCCCACTCTCTTCTGGCTTGTAGGGTTTCTGCCGAGAGATCCACTGTGAGTCTGATTGGCTTCCCTCTGTGGGTCACCTGACCTTTCTCTCTGGCTGTCCTTAGCATTTTTTCCTTCATTTCAACCTTGGTGAATATGACAATTATGTGCCTTGGGGTTGCTCTTCTTGAGGGATATCTTTGTGAAGTTCTCTGTATTTCTTGAATTTAAATGTTGGACTGCCTCGCTAGGCTTGAGAAGTTCTCCTGGATAATATCCTGGAGCGTGTTTTCCAGCTTGGATTCATTCTCCCCGTCATATTCAGGTACACGAATCAAGCGTAGATTAGGTCTTTTTACATAATCCCATATTTCCTGGAGGCTTTGTTCACTTCTTTTCACTCTTTTTTCTCTTCTCTTGCCTTCTCTTTTTATTTCATTTAGTTGATCTTCAATCTCTGATATCCTTTTTTCTGCTTGATCTATTCGGCTATTAAAACTTGTGTTTGCTTCACGTAGTTCTCGTGCTGTGTTTTTCAACTTCATCAAGTCATTTATGTTCTTCCCTAAGCTGTTTGTTCTAGTTAGCATTTCGTCTAACCTTTTTTCAAGGTTTTTGGTTTCTTTGCATTGAGTTAGAACATGTTCCTTTAGCTCAGAAAAGTTTGTTATTATCCACCTTCTGAAGCCTGTTTCTGTCAGTTTGTTGCACTCTTTCTCGGTCATGTTGTGTTCCTGTGTTGTTTAGGAGTTGTGATCCCTTAAAGGAGAAGACGTGTTCTGGTCTTTGATGGTTTCATCTTTTTTGCGCTGGTTTTTTCCCATCTTCGTGGATTTACCTGGCTGTGGTGTCAGGGAGCTGCTTGTTGTGGTTGCTTGTCTCCTAAATAACAATTTCTAAGAACAAAGAATCTGCTTGGAAATTCTTAAAACAATTGAGTTTTTCATTTGATAAAATTTTTATACTCTTTTTACTGAAGCACACAAACTGTTTATGTTTCTAAAGACAAATAAGATAACACACTATTTGTTGAGCAAAGAATACTGTATTTTTTTTCTGATGTTTTCCATGTGCTAGTATGTTAGCTGCTAAAATCTGTTTTTTTTAACCAGTAAAATTTGATTAACCTGGTATGTAAATTATTCTAAATATATAGTTACTTTTTTTAAATGATTAAGTCAATTCAAGCCTTTATCTAGGCAAAGAGTGGAAGCTAGCTAGAGCATTAGCTGGCAACAGATCTCAGAAGCTGTTTCCTGAAGTACTCTCTCCTCCGTTTTAAAGACGTTATGTATTTTTAAAAATCATTCTCTGTACCTGAAGCTTCCTTTAATATATGGGACTGTGTGAATATTGTATTGTATGGGAGTGGTGGATGATTTTGGTGTGTTTTTTGGTTGTAAAACCAGGCAAAAACAAAAGAAAGAATTGTCTCTGGGCTGTTTAATTTTTGAACAATTTTGCTGGAAGGAAGTTTTTCTCATGTTATTAATGACCTATTCATTGGCAGATATATCTTCAGATATAGCAGAACTATAAAACACAAAGTAAAATTTAATTGTATCATTAAGAAAATCTCATTTTATACTAAATATTTATCATGAAATATTGGTGAATATTCAAACTTCCAATTATTTTGACAAATATAATAAAAATAATATAACCCTATGGTTCATCATTACATATAATCTTTTAGGACTTTTTCTTCATTGCATAGATCTAATTATAATGCAGAAAGCTAAACACAGAATTCAGTGTAAATAGAGGAACTGATATAAAGTTGTCAATTGTAAAATTTTACAAAACAATTTATAATGTTCTATGGTTCCAGAATTTTTTAATCATTTATTCTTGTTATATTGCAAAGTACTTCATATTTTGTTGGTATTACTTGGAATTCATAACTATAGTTTTTTCCTTTGGATAAAGCATTTTAAAATCTGCTTTATTTAAAGCATATTTAAATCTGCACCCAGTTACTCTTTAGAGAAATTGGTTTAGAATTACTCTTAAGTGAACATACTCAATCTTATTTGAAACAAAACTTAAAAGATAAAATTTTGAGCCACCTTTTAAAAAAAAATCTAAATAGTATTCAAGAAGTATATTCAGACCGCTTGAACATTTGGTGCTTGTATTTATACTTGAAAGTACCTAGCCAACACAAATATCCGAGAGTAATGGAACAACTTTAATTTTAATTTTACTTGCCTAAGACCATCTTAAAAAGGTTTTCACTTTACCAGTCTAGGGAAGGCAGCAGTATCCTTAGTGATAGTCCATTTTAATAACAATAAAATGTTTTATGGTCTAAGAAAATGAAAAATCCTTATATAATAGTAATGTATTATCTATAGATTTTTATCTGATCTATAAACAGATTGAACATTTTTGTATGAAGTCTCTAAAATACATAAAGTACAAAAGATACAAGACTATTCTTTTCAGAACATCCTGTATAATTCACAAAGGAAATACCAGTTCAAAATGAACAGAAAACACTTCATTAGGAATGTACTTTGAATATACATAATAGTCAGCTACTAAATTTTCTAAACTTGACATGTTATGTTCAAAATAATGATAAAACTTTTCAGACTGAACTGTAACAGTATTTCTTAATGCCATAGCCTGTAAACATGTCAAGAGACAACGTTTTACCAGCACCTGTGTTGTACATTTTATGTTCACAGTGGAATCTGTTCTGTAAGACGATGCAGTGCAACATTGAAAATTTGGTATTTATCCCAAGCAAAATAAAAATGGTCAGTAAAGTTGTTCATGTATCCATATCCCCATTTTCCAAAGTACAAAAAAATACCTTTTTATTAGAAATGAACTCTTACCTCATTTAATCTCATACATTTCACGAACTTTAGAAGTTACTTTGTTTTTAAAGAAAACTTTTACAATCCACAAAGAGGAAATGAAAAAAAATACAATGGGATTCTAGCCGGGCACAGTGGCTCACACCTGAAATCCTATCACTTTGGGAGGCTGAGGTGGGTAGATCATTTGAGGTCAGGAGTTCGAGACCAGCTTGGCCAACATGGCAAAACTCCTTCTCTACTAAGAATATAAAAATTAGCCAGGCATGGTGGCATGAGCCTGTAATCCCAGCTACTTGGAAGGCTGAGGCAGGAATATCACTTGAACCCAGAAGGCAGAGGCTGCAGTGAGCCAAGATGGCATCACTGCACTCCAGCCTAGGCGACGGCAAGACTCCATCTCAAAAAAAAACAATGGTATTCTTCTTTGATCAAAACAAAAGCTTGCAGTTACTAGTATTAAAAGCAAACACTTAACAAAGTAAAAAGCCCAAACATGTATTTGTACTAAAACCTGAATACACCTACACATTTAAGGAGCATTTTATTTAGAATTATACTTTCCTGTGGAAACTTGAGTAGTGCCAAGGGTATTTACATCTTTGACATCACCTTTACCATTCACAGACCACTTAATTTTATAATATGTTTAATTGAAAGGTAAGCATACTTAACTATAGAATGATCAGGTTGTTTTAATAGAGAGGAACTTTGGTTTGTTATTCTAATATTTAACAAAATACTCATCTCTTCACAGAATCTACCTGTTACTCGTATTTTAGACAATCTTATGGAGATGAAGTCAAACCCTGTGAGTACTATGTAACATTATACTTTGTGTAAATTCCTGAATGTGTCAAACTGACTAGTATGAAAGAGAATAAAATCAGATTGAGTTTCTTGTGAGCTTAATCACAGCAGAATACTCAAGAAGCCGTTTTTAGCCATTATCACAGATTCTTGGAATTGGTTTTCTCAGCTGCTATACCCATTCTGGCCAGCTCTCATTCAAATGTAATGTAGATTATATCCTATATGTATAATTAAATGTAAAATATATCCTAAGGAAAAAATTTCTGTAAATGAAAAAAGAACCAGTGAGCATCACTTGATATAGTATGAAGAGTACTAAACCAATTTAATTTTATAAAAGTTAAATTAGGAAAGAAGTGCATAGTAAAAATTTTCAGTGCATCTGTTTAGAGGGCACTAAATTTTAGGGGGCTGAAGAAGTAAATTGACAGTGAAATCACTGGATGAATAGAAAAATGGGTTAGTATTGTTAGCGTTGACTTAAAGAATGGGTTTCTAAGCTATCTGTTTGTAATTCAAGAAAGGAATGTAAAAATCATCACAATCTGTTTCATAAAACATCCCTTCCTGTTACTGTCACAACCAAAAGGTGGTTATTACCACAAGAATCTGGAATCAAAAACAGCATGACGGTACCCACATCAAAACCGTGTTTTGAGTTTATCTAAATCCCTAGAGACTTGGCAGTGAGGCTTAGGATTCCAATCCTAAGAAAGAGTGCAAATAGAATCTTCAGATGAGTGTGACCTTTCTTTGTAATTGTCAAACATGACTGTAATAACATAAGAAACTAACAAAAACAAGTTTTAAAATTCAGTAGTGTGAAAACAAAGATACAGTGTAATAAAATATCTCAAAAGGGCAATTAATATTATGAAAAGAATGGGAGAATTGTTTATAATGATAAGCTAAAAAGGATTAGATTCTTCCATCTGGGAATCAATACAGATAAAGTGATATACAATGAAATAATGATAGACTTTGTCACTACATCCTAGAATACATGAAGAAAGTCTAAGAGAAGAATACATTTATAATTAATTATCTTAGAGAATACTGCTTCATAATAGGCAGTAAACTTCCAGGAGATACTATGCCAAGCAACTATAAAGATTAAAAATATAAGTAAATGCAAAAATTTAGACAGATACCAAATATACAGGGGGTTAAGAAATTTTGATATTGTCCAGGTGCAGTGGCTCACACCTGTAATCCCAGCACTTCAGGTGGCCAAGGCTGGTGGATCACTTGAGCTCAGGAGTTTGAGACCAGCCTGGGCTACGTAGTGAAACACCATCTCTACAAAAAGTAGAAACTACTACCTGGGTATGGTGATGCACACTTGTAGTCCCAGCTACTCAGAAGGCTGAGGTGGGAGGATCACTTGAGTTTAGGAGGTTGAGGTTGCAGTGAGCCACGGTTGTGCCACTGCAGTCCATCCTGGGTGACAGAATGAGACCCCGTCTCTAAAAAAGAAAACAAAATTTATGATATTTTGTTACCATACCTAATCTTGAAATTAAGATGAAAAATAATGACAGTAATAATGATGATAGCTAACATTTATTGAGTACTTATCATGTGCCAGAAATCATTCAAAGCATTTTTCAGTGGCTCACGTGTATAATCCTAGCACTTTGGGAAGCTGAAGCAGGCAGATCAGTTGAGGTCAGGAGTTCAAAATCAGCCTGGTCAACATGGTGAAACCCCATCTCTACAAAAAATACAAAAAATTAGAGGGGGCATGGTGGCACATACCTGTAATCCCAACTACTCTAGAGGCTGAGGCAGGAGAATTGCTTGAACCTGGGAGGCAGAGTGTGCAGTGAGCAGAGATCACGCCCACTGCACTCCAGCCGGGGTGACAGAATGAGACTCTGTCTCAAAAAAAAAAAAAAAAAGCAGTTTCCACCTATTATCTCATTAGGACTTTTCGAGAAAAGTACTAGTATTATTATCATTTTCATTTTATAGATGAGGACACTGGAGTGCAATGAAGTCAGGTTAACTTGCCCAAGGACACATAGCTAATAATGGCAGACGGGATTTTAACCAAAGGCCAAGTTTTTTGTTTTTTTTTTTTTTTTTACCATTATGCTCTATTGATTAGGGCAAAAATCATTCTGTTCATGGAATCACAGAGCTATAAAGAAACATAAGTCATCTTAACAATGTAGGAGAGGCAACCAAGAAATGTGACTTCCAAGTCACACTACTTTTAGTAACAGAATTGGAACCAAAAACCTACTACTGCTGTATTCCTGCCTGTTGCTCATTCCAACATACATCCACATTTCTCTGTCATAAACACATGGATGGCTACATTGTGGATCTTACTGAAATGTTTCTCTAAGCTAAGAAAGTATATTGATCAGTTCCCTTGACTTTCACTTTATAACTCAGGGCATATTATTGCAGACAGATTTTTTTTACTTAATTAGAAAAAGTAACTTTTTCTGTTTTGAAAGCGTTTTTTATCTGCTAGCTGAGGCAGCTGTCTGCATTCTCATCCTTCTCCTGTTCCCAGATGGACAAATTGATTTGGAGGCAATGAAGAGATTAGCAAAATGCTAAAGGGATTAGCAAAGTATACTAAGTTAGACCTGACAAATAATCTTGATTGTATCCATTTAAAATGCTGTAATCTAATTCTAGATGCATTTTTATCAGTTCATTTATTAAATGTTCTCCTTTCATTTCTTAATTGAATAAATTAAAATTAAGGCAAGATATCAGATGAGTTATCTTGCCTTGTAAGTCTGACTGGTAGTGGTTTCTTGGAGCAAAGTGTTGAAAGATCCTTACACTACGATTGGGTTTACTGAGAGTGCTGTGATTGAGTAGCAGTGTCCACCATTGGGTACAGGACTAAATAGTGGCAACATGTGTAACGTATTTGTCATGAGCCAGGTTTTGGTAGGACTGCCAACGCTCCAGAAAAGAATTCGTTTCTCTGGCATGGTAGTTAAGAACCTGGGCATTGAAACTAGACTGCCTGGGTTTAAACCCTATAGTTCCCATACTTACTAGTCATGTGACTAGTTATGTAACTTTTCTAAAGTTACATGTCTTTTCCGTACCCCAAACTGCCAATCTAAAAAATGAGGGAAACAGTTACAACCTGATAGACCGTTATTGGGATTAAGTGAGTAACTTCATCTAAAGCGCTTAGAATAAAGGTTATCGCATACATAGTAAGTGCTCATTAAGTGTTAGGGGTGGTGGTTGTACATTCTACAAAATAGGATACTCTAAGCCAAACTGTGACCTTCTAAAGAGAAGTTCCACAGTCATGGTAAAGTTCTATTTTTTTTTTTAATAGGAAACTGATGACTATAGATATTTTGATCCCAAAATGCTGCGGGGCAGTGACAGGTAAGCAGCTTTTGTCTTCTTTAACTTATTGTGAATTTTTCCCTCGATAATGGAAATAATTGATTTATTATAAAATAATACTGCTTATTAAAAATCCATACTATACGGAAAACCTGTAAGAAAATAGTATGTATAATCTCATTATCCAGAGATATCTCTAGTAATGATACTTAGCATTTACATGTTTTTCCTTCCAAATATATACACACCCAAATCCATTTAGATGTCTACTGGTTTTTTTATGAAATGGTGGAGGTATTAGAAACTAATTGTGGGTGAGGGAAATTTGGATAACATCTGTTTTTAAATGAATATTCTTATTGAACCAATTGAAAAAATAGGAGCTTTAGATTGGATACCAGTTGTTTGGTTGTTTTTCATTTAACTGCTCCATGAAATTAAAGTCTCCGGGAACCATTGCTATATAACACTTTGTTTCAATGAAACATTCTATAAATTCTGCATTTTATCATAGACATTGGATGGTAGGATATTGTCATGGATATTAATTTTCATGATTAACGGTGGTATGAAGAATAGCCTACAAGATACAGAAAAAGAATAGGCAGAATTAGGGGGAAAATAATAACTGCCTGGAATGATTTGCCTGTAGCACTGAAACTTAGTTGAAACTAGTTTCTTGCCTGTGCCTTATGTTTGGGATCTTCAGAACTTTACATTTACTCTATCTCAACCTTTCATATCTTTGTAGATGGTATGAAAATAATCTAGTCACTAGATTAAATTGCTTGATAACTTGAAATGTTATTCCTTTCCTGAATTTACCAGAAATACCACCAAAATTGCATAAGAACTGCTAATAGCAGCTGCTGTTGGCAAGAGAGAATTTGACAAAGAACGGATTATGGAAAGGGGGATGAGGATTGACTACTAATGGGTACAGGGCTTCTTCTAGGGGTAATAAAAATGTTCTGAAATTAGACAGTGATGGTTGTAAAACTCTGTAAATACATTAAAAACCACTGATTGTATACTTTACAACAGTGGATTAGCAACTTTCCTATATTGATGATTCTCCAGCTTACCTTTTTTCCTTCCTTGCATTTAGCTAACAAGTAGATACACAGCCCTCAGTATGCATGGGTTCTTCATCCATGGATTCAGCCAACCAGGGTTCAAAATATTTAGGGGGAAAAACGGACATGAACATGTACAGGCTTTTTTTTCTTGTGTTTATTCTCCAAGCAATACCTAATACAATGTAAACTATATAGTTTGTTATATTGTTTACATAGCATTTACATTGTATTAGGTATTACAAGTAATATAGAGATTAAAATATATGGGAAGATGTGTAGGTTACGTGCAAACACTACACCATTTTACATAAGGTACTTCAGCATCTGTGGACTTTGGTGTCTACCGGGTGTCCTGGAACCCAAGGTAGAACTTCATGGAACTTCATGGATACCAAGGGAGACTATATTTGGCTTCTTGGTAATTTACTGAGAAATGTTTAATCCTAAATGCAGTTTATGCATGGTAATGAAAGGGAATATTAGCATTGATGAGACAGATAAGCTTAGAGTTTCATTTTTAACAGAGCCTTCTCCTGAGATATCCCATCATAGTTAAATCTTGGTGATTAATACCTGGTAATACTATTCTATTTCAGTCTTACCCCTCCTTATCTATGTCTTCTCTTAAAGGAACTTAAACACTGAAAAGGCATTTCAGTCAGGTGGACTTGTAGCTTCTTCTATGGAATATTCAGACGGGCCATAAAAATAAGGAAAAGATGACAGAACTGTGTAATCAGCCTCTGAACAACTAAGTAAAGTTGTAATCGCCCTCTTTTCTCAGTTGAGATTTTCAAAAATTACTTTTGGGGACAATCTAAGTTGTCCTTTTAAGTCGTACTGTACAGCCTGTTTTAGCATTCAAAACAAATACAAGTCTAGACTCGCAAAAGCTTTGAAAAATGTCTTTATTATATATATTTTTTAAATACTTTGGTGTCTAAGAGATCTTTATTAAGAAATAAGCTACAGCAAAATTCAGATCCTTCCATTCCCTCTTTGCTTCCTGTTATTCTTCCTATACATAATTTATAGTTTTTCCACAAATGTAGATACCCACAAACTATATATAATATTGAGTGTGGTAGAAATTTAGCGCATAAAATATATGCTTTATCCATTCACCTTATACCCAGATTTCCACTCCTCGTCATGGGAGCTGCTGCTCAGTCATCTAGAATTTTATTTTAAAGTAATAGGTTGCCCCATTTCCTTTTAGACTCTGAGATATCTCCCTCTTCTAGCTTCTTTCTATGAATCTCAGTTCACTACCCAGCTCTGCAAAATTAAAGGACCGACTCCTCTAAGAAGGTGAAGGAGGTAGAACTATGAATACCTATCTAATAGTGCATGTGTGTGTATTTCCCATACCTGTTTTATCCATAATAAAAGCCATGGGTGAAATTTTCAGTATGGTTTTTCTTTATTGCAGCTCAGTTCCCAGAAACAAAAATCCATTCCAAGAGGTAAGTGTCTTATAAAAATTCTCTGTTCTACAAAGGAAAGATGAAAGGTGACCAAGCAGTCTTGATGACTATCTTTGTCCGAAACATGGCTTTGTGATGATTAGTGTATGGTAATTTTGATAAATCCAGTTGTGTACACCCAAGATTCTTTTAAGAACCTTTAGTCTAGCAATTATATTTTTCTGATTTATAGAGCTGCTTATATTTATAACATTTTAAGCTTAAAAATAACTGACAAATTCACAGGAAATGAAGTTTTTAAGATTGCAGTCAGAGTTTTACATGTGTGGAAACTTTCTGAAATTGGATTCCAAACATTTGTGACAATACCATGACTATGTTTTCATTTGAAATACAAAGAAGCTTCTCAGTAAAAAATACAGTAAATGACATATATTGGAAATTATATAAATGCTAGGTTTTCTAATTTTTCCTGCCTACAATAAATAACCCTAAATTCAAAAATATCCTTTGGAGAAAGCCCTTTAGATTTGGTATTACTTACTTGAAGAATACAGTTATTTTCCTCTAAATTGTTTCTGAAAAATCTCTTCTTCATACAACTCAAAAGACATTAGAAATTTATAGACTTTTTCAAAACAAATTTCTTAATTAAAATAACATCAGGTGCTTAGAGTATGACTTTTGGCTAGCACTTTTTAACCATAATTTTAGAATAGGTCTCAGACTAAAAACCATGTTGCTTTTTTTTTTTCTGTTTGCATTTTAGGCCATTGTTTTTGTGGTGGGAGGAGGCAACTACATTGAATATCAAAATCTTGTTGACTACATAAAGGTACATTTTATTTAGCCTTTTTATTCTGTTGTTAGATGGTTTCATAGGTAGAACACTAGCATCCTCTGATGGCTATCCTGATCCTTCTATAACTTATTTTCTAAAACGTAGTTTTAAAATCATACATATATGATTTTTAAATGTTCATTGTTTTCCTATTTCCATCACATTCATTTCCGGCCTTAAATTGTACTTAATCTAGAAAACAATGTATCTTATTGATGTAATGCACTTTGCAGCCACCTGTCTTAATATAACTTCAAATGCTTAGAGACCTCAAGCAAGCTCTTCCAAAAAAAAAAAAACTCTCAGTAAAATGATTTACAAAACTCATTGATCTGAGTAATATGCACTTTACTCCTATCCTGTTAACTTAAATCAGCAACATATGTCTAACAAACTTGAAGTGTGTGGTTTTTTTCCAGCAAACAGGAGCTATAGAGGTAGCAAATGAAGGAGAGTGCAGGGAGTGGCAGACAGCTAAGCAAAAAGGAAGGAAGGGGTATAATTTGAAGAGGAAAAACACTATTAAAAATTCAGGACAACAGAATTTGCTGTTTTTAGAATGTCATTTTGTAATCTTCATTTATTCACTTAACATTAAATAATGATCATTCTTTATGTCCTTATTTCATGTATTGCTTTAATAATGCTATAGTGTTATGGTACAGTGAAGACAAAAAAATACAGGCAGATGTCACAGAGCTCCAAAACAAGTAACTATTCTTGGGATTCTTAGTTTCATAGGAGACACTTCATCTGTGCATCATGAACCACCAAGATGTATGTGAGATACCTTGGTTTCAGAAGAGTCCTAGTCTTGTACAAAGGTGTTTTATTTTTTTTAAGTTCAGGGGTACAAATGCAGTTTTGTTACATAGGTAAGTTGTGTCATAGGGTTTGTTGTACAGATTATTTCATCACTCGGGTATTAAGCCTAGCACATTAGTTATTTTTCCTGATCCTTTCCCTCCTCCTACCCTCTACCTTCCAAAAGGTGCATGTTCTTCCCCTCTAATGTGTCCATGTGTTCTCATCATTTAGCTCCACTTATAGAACATGCAGTATTTGGTTTTCTGTTCCTGCATTAGTTTGCTAATGATAATGGCCTGCAGCTCCATCCATGTACCTGCAAAGGACATGATCTTATTCTTTTTTATGCCTGCATGGTATTCCATGGTGTGTATGTACCACATTTTCTTTATCTAGTCTAACATGGATGGACATTTAGGTTGATTCCATGTCTTTGCTATAGTGAATAGTGCTGCGATGAACATACATGTGTATGTATCTTTATAATAGAATGATTTATATTCTTTGGGTATACGCCCAGTAATGGAATTGCAGGGTTGAATGGCATTTCTGTCTTTAAGTCTTTGAGGAATCGCCATACTGTCTTCCTCAATGGCTGAACTAATTTACAGTCCCACCAGTGTTCCAAAAAGGGATGTGTATAAGTGTTCCTTTTTCTCCAAACCTCACCCATATCTTAAAAAATAATCATTCTGACTGGTGTGAGATGGTTTCTCATTGTGGTTTTATTTGCATTTCTCTAATGATCAGTGATGTTGACCTTTTCTTCATATGATTGTTGGCCACATGTAAGTTTTCTTTTGAAAAGTATCTGTTCATATCCTTTGCCCACTTTTTTATGGATTTGTTTTGTTTTGTTTTTGAGATAGTCTTGCTCTGTCACCCAGGCTGGCATGCAGTGGCACCATCCTAGCTCACAGCAACCTCTGCCCCCCAGGTTCAAGCGATTCTCCTGCCTCAGCCTCCCAAGTAGCTGGGATGATAGGCACCTGCCACCACACCCAGCTAATTTTTGTATTTTTAGTAGAGACAAAGTTTCACCATGTTGGCCAGGCTGGTCTTGAGCTCCTGACCTCAAGTGATCCGCCCTCCTCGGCCTCCTAAAGTGCTGGGATTACAGGTGTGAGCCACTGCACCTGGCCTGGGGTAGTTTTTTCTTGTAAATTTAAGTTCCTTATAGATGCTGGATATTAGACCTTTGCTGGATGCATAGTTTGCACAAACTTTCTACCATCCTATAGGTTTTCTGTTGATAGTTTCTTTGGCTGTGTAGAAGCTCTTTAATTAGATCCCATTTGTCAATTTTTGCCTTTATTGCAGTTGTTTTTGGTGTCTTCATCATAAAATCTTTGCCCATTCCTATGTCCAAATGATATTGCCTAGGTTGTCTTCTGGGTTTTTTACAATTTTGGGTTTAAGTCTTTAATTCATCTTGAGTTGATTTTTGTATATGGTGTAAGGAAGGGGTCCAGTTTGAGTTTTCTGCATATGGCTAGCCAGTTTTCCTAGCAATATTTATTGAATAGGGAGTCCTTTCTCCATTGCTTGTTTTTGTCAGGTTTGTCGAAGATCAGATAGTTGTAGGTATGCAGTCTTATTTCTTGGTTGTTTTGTTTGATTGGTCCATAGGTCTGTTTTTGTACCAGTACCATGCTGTTTTGGCTACTGTAGAGTCCTATAGTATAGTCTGAAGTCGGGTAGCGTGATGTCTCTAGCTTTGTTCTTTTTCTTAGGATTGCCTTGGCTATTTTGGCTCTTTTTTGGTTCCATATGAATTTTAAAATAGTTTTCTCTAGTTCTATGAAGAATGTCAATGGTAGTTTAATAGGAATAGCATTGAATCTATAAATGGCTTTGGGCAGTATGGCCATTTTAATCATATTATTACTTCTTCCTATCCATGAGCATGGAATGTTTTTCCATTTGTTTGTGTCATCTCTGATTTCTTTGAGCAGTGGTTTATAGTTCTCCTTGTAGAGATCTTTCACTTCCCTAGTTAGCTTTATTCTTTTTGTGGCAATTGTGAATGGGAGCTTGTTCCTGATTTGGCTCTCAGCTTGACTGTTACTGGTGTATAGGAATGCTAGGGATTTGTACACATTGATTTTGTATCCTGAGACCTTGCTGAAGTTGTTTATCAGCTTAAGAAGCTTTTGGGCTGAGACTGTGTGGGCTTTTCTAAGTATAAGATCATGTCATCTGCATACAGGGACAGTTCAATTTCTTGTCTTCCTATTTGGATATCCTTTATTTCTTTCTCTTGCCTGATTACCCTGGCCAGAACTTTAAATACTATTTTCAATAGGAGTGGTCAGAGAGGGCATCCTTGTCTTGTGCCAGGTTAATATTTCTCTAGTTTCATAGCCAAAATTAGGTTGCATGACCAGGCTCAAAAGCAGAAACCAAGGGAACATGACAGGAACCAGATGCAAACCATCTCTATAAACAGTGCTGACAAGCGAGTACAAGTTGCCCCCTAGTCTTGACCCTAGCACAAGACGATATTCATCACTAGTTAGAACATTTCATTCAGGTTTGGCCAATGGTTAGTAACATGACTGGTTCCAGGTGTTCCCAGGGATAAACACGTGGTTGCAATAGACACTTATGCATTCCACACGCTCTTACTCTTGGTTAAGCTTTTTTAAACTTGTCATCATTCTTCTTTTGGCATCTTTTACATTATATAACAGAAAAACAAGAAGATAAACACTAAAATACTAATTATTTGTGTAGTAACTGAAGTAGATTACAACTTTTTAAAAAATTGAAGTTTACCAGATAGTCCAGTGAAAACTTGTTCTTAATAATGTACCAGCTCGACAGTTTTACCTCTTTCTACCACAGAACATTGAATTTTATGAAATTACATAACAATTATTAACTAAATCTAGTTCATTTATCTGATAATCTGGTCTTTTACCAGAAGACCTTGTAGGGGTTTTAATTCAGTTTCCTAATACGTTTGCTCATTCATTTGGTCATAGGAATTGTTCATATGAACCTCACCAATGATACCAGTATTGTACCAAATAGCAATTACATTATTATTTGGATTGCTTATTACATTTTTTTTCATCTTTCTCAACAAAATCAGCTCTTGCTCATATACTAAAATGTTGTAATTGACTGAGGCACCATAAGTTTCCCGTAAATTCATTCTTTTTGCTTACTCTGCCAAGATACCAGGCCATTTTCTTTGCACTACTTTGTCTTTTAATTGAGGAGCATACTTAATCCTTCTTGAGTCTGTGTGCATGTGTCTTCCCATCTTTACGTAACTGTTGAGTTTTATCATTTTTCCAGGCTTCTTGCCACTATTTCCCTTCCTCCTGAAATAACATTTCTTGTAAACAACCAATACAGGTCATTAAGTCGTCTCTCTCAGTATGTCTCTTTTCATTAAAGGTGATTTGGGCTTACCATAAGAGTCACAGAACTGTGCCAGTGTTTCTGCCCAGATTGGTTTAACCACCAAATATGTTGTTGCCATTGAGTTTTTATTGCTTGAATATAGTTTGAATGTATCTTTTGGATCCAAAATCTTTCAGGAACCTTTTGAAAGATGGCAGGGGAAGAAAGACAAGAGTTTTCAATTCCGTGAGGCAGTGTCATATGAGTAGTAATTATTCCCAAAAATACTTAACTCTGTAATTATTCTCGGCAAAAGATCAGGGCTATCAGTGGCAAGTGTGTAAGACCACCAAGTTATCCTTTACTTGGTTACAGTACCAAGAATTTTTTTTAACTTCAGTTAGTGCCTTCCACCCACAGAAACAAGGTACTTAGGCATTAGAGCATGACTAGTTGGAAATGCAGCAGTTATTTTATGTCCGTGTTTCTGGACACCTTTCTTAACAATTACAACTGTGTTTAATAGTCACGTGGTGGTCTGTGACTTCGTTGTTGAACAAAATCATTTATGTGCATTTGAAAGACAACAGTGTCCTAACTTTCCCTTCCAAAAGTGGTCCTCTACAGTAGATAAAACCAATGGGAGCCAAAAGACCAGCATTACAATTGTTCTGTGTGTGTTCATCCTCAACATGTAATTAGCATCATCAAGATTCAGATAAAATTCTGCAGACTAAATTCTTCTTAAATCTCCTGCAACCCAATCTTAGAGTATTCTCTTGCTCTCAGCCTCTTACAAGATACCAAGATAATGTTAACTCTCTTTTTGCATTATTTACTTATTGGCTCCCTTTCTGAGAATAAAGACTTCTCCTCCTTTCTCCTGTCATTAGTTTTTTACTAGACCTTTACCCCTGAGTTAGGGCACCATCAGATTTGGCAAGAGGACTTACCAGTGGAGCTGACAGCAATGTGAGACTGGCCATGATTTTCCCCTTCATCCATTCCCAGTCACATGAAGTTGGGGCGGATAACTACAAGTTTATAGGACTATCTTGTCCACATGTGAGGAAGATGCAAAAAAACATTAATTCCAGGCTTAGATAGGGGAAAATAAAAACAGTCCATACCATCATTCCTCAGACAGTTATACTTAGAGGTATTTTCTTCATGTTTTTTCATTTATATCTTTAATTTCTTTCAATAATATTTTGTAGTCTTCAGAGTTTATTTTTACGCTCTTATGATTGTAGACTTCAGAGTATATTTTTATGCTCTTATGAAAGGCATTTTAAGTTTTTTGATTCTTCATTCCAAATATATAAAAATTCAACTGATTTTTATGTTGATCTTATGTTTTACAGCCTTGCTAAGTTTATTAGTTCTTATTGTTTTTAATGAATTTTTAGAAATTTTATGTACAAGATCATGTTATCTATAAAAAGAGATAGTTTTACTTCTTTTGTATCTGGAATGTTTTTTTTCTGCAACTGCCTTGGCTAGAACCTTTAATGCATTGTTCAATAGAAGAGGCAAAAGCGGACATCTTTGTCTTCTTTCTGATCATAGGGGCAAAGCATCTAGTCTTTAACCATTATATTATATATTTCATTATGTTATTCATAGATGCGATTCTCTTCCCTCAGCCTCCTGAGTAGCTGGAATTACAGGCACCTGCCACCATGCCTGGTGGCTAATTTTTGTATTTTTAGTAGAGATGGGGTTTCACCGTGCTGGCCAGGCTGGGCTTGAACTCCTGACCTCATGATCTTCCCACCTTGGCCTCCCAAAGTGCTGGGATTACAGGTGTGAGCCACGGCGCCTGGCCCATAAAGTTCAATTTCTAACTGAGAGAGGAAGGATTTATCAAGCTTGTACATAATTAAGAACAAGTTTGCACTGGAATGTTTGATAAACTACAACGTTTCTTTAACATTACACCTATACTTCATTGGATGGCTAAAAATGATTAGAAAAGAATGATGATGAGTAATTTGGTTAAGAAAGCTTGGCCCAAGGTGGGGACTGTATGAGTCAGGATTAATCTCAGCTGGGCTACTGTACCCCTGTGCTTATCTCTAAGAATGCTGGGATCCATGGTGCTGATATTTAGCCAAACCTGAATGATATTAACTAGTGATGAATTCTAGTCCTGGGCTAGAGACTAAGATAAACCAGAGGGCAACTTGTGCTGGCTTGCCAGCATTGTTTGTTTAATAGAAAATGTAAAGATTGATTTTACATTTTGCGCCTTGTTTTTGTCATGTTCCCTTGGTTTCTGCAGTTGAGCCTGATTTTGCCTACCTGACCAGAGAAACATGAAAGACCTCTCCTTGTACAAGAATCGGGTTCCTCTGGGAGCTATGTCTAGAAGTTCTGGACCCCTCTAATGTTTCCCTGTGCTTGCGTTCTTCTTGTATACTGTAACCTCTATCCTTATTAATGCCTGTTAGCCACAAGAATCCCAATTATATGACCCATATACCACCTCATTTTGAAAAAAAAATCTGAGTTGTGGCTTTTATTTATTCTCAGAGATGGCCATTAGGACATGTATTCAGCCAACGATGTTTGATCAGCTTATACATCACAGAGCTGTCTTACAAATTTACCTTCAAGTTCACAATACATACAAGAAATTAGCAAGTCATTAGTAGAGATTTGGCTGTTGTGATTGGCTTCCAACATTGTAACTACGACTTTTATTCCTGATTTTGACAACGTGGAATGAGATGTATTCACTTACAAACACTGTGTTGCTCAAGTGAGACTAAAAGCACAATCCATGCTACCTGCACCATAGCCCACTTTCAGCATAAAGAAACTCAAATGTATTCTTCAAGTAGTACACATCCTACATTGGAAGAATGTTCTAAGATTGTATAGGTAACTATTGCTCCTGTGAAATAGGACAGTCATCAGATTCCTTCCATTTTGAGTGTAATAGGAAATGGCACCAATTGTGTGCCATAATATATATTTTGGGGGACAAAAAAAAACTTGTTCATTTTACCACTTTGTTCCTCTTTATTTCATGCAATTTTAGGTAGATGTGTACACTAAAATCCAACACTTTCCCCAAGAAAGACTGTCAAGAATAACCAAAAAAAGTAGCATATTAATCTCTTTTCTTGGGAATATTGAATATATTTCTTGTTACTTATTTGTATGTAAGTTCTGACTCTGATTTTTGCAGGGGAAACAAGGCAAACACATTTTATATGGCTGCAGTGAGCTTTTTAATGCTACACAGTTCATTAAACAGGTAAAGTACACCTTTGTTGTTTGTTTCTGTTAACATACCCCCCACGTTGCTATTGGTATTGTTCAAAAGAGAGAAAGAAAACCACTTACTCACCTGAACCAGCTGAAACCAAAAGCCATACAGCTATACCAAGATAGGCATTGCCTTAGACAACTAAGAAGAAAACCTTGATAATATTGTTTCCAGTAGGAGTTTACCCATCCTTCCAGAGCCGAAAGCCTTTTCTGTGGCTTTTAATGATCCTTTAGAAATACAAAAATGTATGAGAACTGTCAGTAGTCTGTATTTCTCTTTACATTTTCACAAAGTTAATACTAATTTTTTTTTCATTCCCAGGGTTTTTGTTTTCCATCAGTTAACATTACCTAATAATGTTTACATTTCTTTACTATTATGATGTTTATTGCAATTCTATTTTCTTTGTAGAGACAGTCTCTCGCTATGTTGCCTAGGTTGGTCTTGAACTCCTGGCCTCAAGTGATCCTCCCGCCTCAGCCTCCCAAGTAGCTAGGATTACAGGCATGAGCCACTGCCCAGCCTTCAGTTTTTAAGTATCTACAAATGTTTTACATTTGAGTTAGTGATAAACATTAGGAAGTGTAATTTCTTAAAAGTGAAATTTTTTAAAAGTGATCTTTTAAAAAAGTTTTATGTATGATTTGTGTTTTATTTTGTTTCAGTTGTCACAACTTGGACAAAAGTAACACAGAAGAACCTTACTATGATAATCTACTTGGAATGTGGATAAATGTAAAAAGAAAAGTTAAAAGTGCAAGATGTTTCCTTCTCTATAACAATGTCCTAACAGTGAAACTGAGAGTTGTTATTTGCTAATTTTTAAGGAAATTCTATACTTAATATAATATGTATTGATTAAAAGAATAAAACATTTCAGAAATAAAATTTCAACATTGTTCATTTTCTCTCCTGTTTGATAAATGAGAAAGTACTTTGGAAGTAAGGGAAGCTCCATCTGACTATAATATTAAAATACTAATTAATAGGTTATGACTGAAGTTGGTGACATTTTAAGATTATCATATACAGATTTTATTTGATTGATTGGTTCATGAGTCCGTTACTTGTATGCATTTTAATTGTACAACTACTTTCTCATAGTTTGTTGGGTATCCATGTTGCCTCTAGATTTCAGATGGAGATTTTTAAGCCACTTTAATGTCTCTTCTCCTTCTGGCGCACATATGTACATTTTCTCACATGAAGTCCCTCCTTCGTGTAATGGTGATCAAGGCAACACTAACATGATTTGGAATGGACAAATACAAAATGTTCATCGCATGACGTTCTAAATAATATTGATTCCAAGCTTCTTTGGTTTGCAATACTGACAAGTATTGATCAGTCATACTGTTCAGCACGTCCATAAGATGATAAAAAGTAAGTCAACTGCTTGAAAGGGAAGAAGAAAAAAACAAAAAACACTTTTCCTATTATAAAGGCCAGGGAGCTTTCCCTCCTAATGAGTCTCATATCAACAGGAATCTGTAATGTTACAGACAATATACTGACTGACAATACATACAAGATTTACAGGTCAAGAAAAATAATCCTAGATGTAATGATAAGGGTCTATTAATGTGACTTATTCCTGAGACAAAATTTGAAGTATGTAGAGGAATGGAAGTACTGAGTATACATCAAGCAGTTCTTATAAGTAACATAAATAACATTTATCCTATGCAGCTATCTAAAGTCATATCCCTAAAAAAGGAGCCTAGAAAGAACACAATCCCAAAACAGTAAGCCTCTCTACCTCACTGGAGTATGAGCTGAACGAAAGAATCTCTAGTCAGGGTCCAGATTACATTTTTTTAACTTCAGACACAAATAAGTTAATCATGGTACTAAAGTTTGATAGCACCAATAATTACAGCCTGGAAAAAATGTTATAGCAAATATAATCAAATACTAACCTTGGCTGTTTAAAAAAAAAAAAAAAAAGGCATTGTGGAAGTGTGTTCAGGATAAACACAAAATGGCAGAGAATAGCTCACACTGAATACGATATCATCATTTCCTCTCCTAGTGCCAGCAATGTGCATCACACATTTACTTTAATTCAGTCTTCATCATGCTTGCAAAACTTCTGCACTGCTCCTGACAATGTACTTAGTATTTGAAATGTAATTTCAGACTTTTCCTGCACATTAATTTGTTTAAATGTTACACTGAGTCTTTGAGACATAACTATAAATTTTCCATACATGAGCATGTCAGAAATACCCCTTTTCAAGAAATAAATTATGACATAGGGCTAGAGAGGAAAAAGAAAAGATGAAATTTAGGTATAAAAAGTCAAGATCCTTTTTATGAAGAAAACATTGGGTCGGGCGGGATGGCTCACGCCTGTAATCCCAGCACTTTGGAAGGCCAAGGCGGGCGGATTGTCTTAGGTCAGGAGTTCAAGACCAGCCTGGCCAACATGGTGAAACCCTGTCCCTACTAAAAATACAAAAATTAGCTGGACGTGGTGGTGGGCGCCTGCAATTCCAGCTACTTGGGAGACTGGGACAAGAGAATGGCTTGAACCTGGGAAGGTGGAAGGTGGAGGTTGCAGTGAGCCAAGATCATGCCACTGCACTCCAGCCTGGACCACCAGAGCAAAATTCTGTCTCAAGAAAAAAAGAAAACATTAACTGGAGAAAGATTCTGTGAGTGTACAAGTATAAAAGATGTTAGAAAATACCCAAGGATAGAAAAATATGAAAGCATATTTGAAAAAACCTAGAAGTTAAAATACCTAAAATTTAACTCAGTAGATAGGTTTAGCAACAGATGAAATGTGACTAAGAAGAAAATCTGAACCAGAAGATGGAACAAAAGAAACTACCCAGAATGTAACACAAAAAGATAATGGGAGCAAAGGGAGATAAAAATAGATGAAGAATGGGAAGATCAACCAGACTGGGCAATAAAGGGAGCCCCCCCTCTCCGCCCCCTACAATGTTGGTACGTGCCTGTGGTCCCACCACTCCAGCTTGGGAAACAACAAGACCTTGTCTAGAGAATGGGAAGGTCTAAGAGTCATCTGGAGTTCTCAAAGGAGCAAAGAGGTAAGATAAGAGGTGGCAGTGATAACACTTGAGGAGATGATACCTAATAATTTTTCAAAATAGACCCCTCTTTACACATTAACTCCTAGCAGGATAAAAAATAAAAAATTCACCCTTGATATCATGAAACTGCAGAATACCAAAAACAGCTCTTACAAAAACAGTACAAGAAAAATAAGATTCACTTCTAAGCAGGGAGGAGGAGACAGCTGACTTCTCAGGTGCAACTGTGAGACAAGATTGTGGAATGGCATCTTTGAAACTGATGAAAGTCAACTGCCAGCTTATATGTTAATGTCTAGCAAAATACTCTTAAGAAAGAGGACAAAGTGCACACACAGGAAAAAGAAAAAGAGTTTGCCACCAGCAGAATCTCACCAAAGGCATTTCTAAAGTGGGAGAAAAGTGATTCCAGGTGTGAAA
Organism: Cacajao melanocephalus; assembly: GCA_963573385.1. Lineage (NCBI taxonomy): Eukaryota > Metazoa > Chordata > Mammalia > Primates > Pitheciidae > Cacajao > Cacajao melanocephalus. The sequence continues at coordinate 23,530 of CAUYLG010016462.1, forward strand.
AGGAATGAAAATAAAACTTAACGTGAAACTAAAAGAACGTTGTTTTGAAACAATAACATCTTTTAAAAAAAGAATTTAAATACATTGCAACACAAACTGGAAGAATTAACGATTCGAAAATGTGAGGTCTCCCAAATCCCAACAGCTTTAAAAAAAAAGAATTTAAATACATTGCAACACAAACTGGAAGAATTAACGATTCGAAAATGTGAGGTCTCCCAAATCCCAATTTTTCTTTGCCCTGACGCAGGACACACAAAATGCCTGGACCATTGGTGTGACCTGGCTAGCTTTGTTTTCCCCTACAAGCTTGGACATTCCCAGGCACTGATAAGTTTGTTTATATTGTTGCCCAAAACACTGCAAGATAAAATGTAGAAACTAGCCTTCACTGTCAGCTGTATTCCTTAAACCCCACATAAACTCCATATCCCAATCCCCTTGTTGCAGACATAGTAGAACATCTTTTTTCTTACTCCATCACAAGCACCACTCTAGCACCCTGTAAGTTTCCTAATAAATGCTTTGGAATCTCAACCAGCCCTATCTCAGAACAGTTAGGGGTAGCACTTGCAAGAACTTATCTGCCACTACTACTTTTGGAGGGTAACCCACCACAGGTTTGGCCAGACAGTGTCAAAAGGTCCTTGATTGGATAAAATGTGGCAGTGAAAACACTTGAGATGATACCTAATAATTTTTCAAAACAGATAAACCCATTTTGCCATCTGTTAAGTACTCATTAACTTTATGTGTTTGTACATATATACATATATACGTATGTATGAGACGGGCTTGCTCTGCCATCCAGGCTGGAGTGCAGTGGCATGATCACAGTTCACTACAGCCTTAACCTCTCAGGCTCAGGTGATCCTCCCACGTCAGCCTCCTGAGTAGCTAATACACAGGCTTGCAACACCATGTCACGCTAATTTTTGTCTTTTTTGCAGAGACGAGGTTTCTCCATGTTGCCCACTCTGGAAACATTAAAATTTCACACATAAGGTATGCATTTGTAATTTTCAAGGTAACAACTAAAAGAAAATAGTATGAATTGTATAAACTGGTGTGTATAAAATGGAAGATGGAGAGAGGAATAAGAAAAATGCCCCAAAAATATGAGGAGAGAGATGAACAGAATGAGAAGGACAAAAAGAAATATAAGGAACTATGAGATAAACCCAAATACACCAGCAGTTGTAGTACACTAAATACCTTAATTAAAAGATAATCAGACTGAATTTTTCTTAATCCAGTATGTTCTGTTTACAGGAGACATTTAAAATATATAAGAATACAGGTTATATATAAAAGAATGAAAGCTATATATAAGCAAATGAAGGAAAGCTAGTATGGTTTTCTTGTATCATTGTTATGTCAAAGTACAGTTTTTAAGTACAATGTAATTTTAGAGATAAAGATCATTTTATAGGCATCCAGGCTTCAATTTACCAGGAAGATATGACAATTTTATTTCATTTTTTATTTTTGGTATTTATTTTGAGACAGAGTCTTGCTCTGTTGCCTAGGCTGAAGGGCAGTAGCGGGATCTCAGCTCACTGCAACCTCTGCCTCCTGGTCAAGCAATTCTCATGTCTCAGCCTCCTGAGTAGCTGAGATTACAGGTGCGCACCACCACATCCAGCTAATTTTTGTATTTATATTAGAGATGGGGTTTCTCCATGGTCTCTAGGCAGGAGTTCTAGGCTGATCTCGAACTCCTGACCTCAAGTGATCCACCCATCTCAGCCTCCCAAAGTGCTGGGATTACAGGTGTGAGCCACCACACCTGGCCAACAATTTAAAATCTATACCTAATAAGACCACAAAACAGACAGGAAAAAATTTTTAAATCCAGTTTCACAGTTCCTCAACAAGCCATACACAAAATTAGCTATGTCTCCTACTACACAGTCACCACTCAACACACTACTTCACTTCTGACATGAGATGTATGGGGATTTTCCCCAACACACCAAACACTGCTCCAGCAGACACCAGTGTCAATTCTGACATTATCTACCTGGAATTGCGGTCAGATTCCACAGGTTAACAGCTCAGTCCCAAAAGACTGTCCACCAACACACGTGTGTGCATGCACACACACTTCAAATGCGAATTACAAGGCCCAGATTGTGATCTTACTTCTTACCAAAAGCTATAAATTGAACCTTCCAAAGACTCCCTCCTTGGGTTCAATTATTTGCTAGAATGGCTCACAGAGCTCAGGGAAACACTTTACTATTTATTATGAAAGATATTAAATATATATATAGATGGAGAGCCAGATGGAAAAGATTCATAAAGCAGGGTATATGGGAAGGGGTGTGGAGCTTCCATGCCCTGTGTGGGGCACCACCCTTCTAGCCACCTCCCCATGTTCAGCAACCCAGAAGCTCTTCAAACCCTTTATTTGTGGGTTTTTAATGGAGGCTTCACTAATATAGGCATGACTGATGAAATCACTGGCCATTGCTGATCAACTCAACCTTCATTTCCTCTTCTCTCCCTGGAGATCAGGGAATGGAGCTGAAAGTTCCAACTCTCTAATGGCATGGTGAGTTCCCTAGCAACCAGCCCCTGTCCTGTGGCTCTCAAGGAGCCCCCAGCTATCAGGCATCTCATAACCTTACAAAAAGACATATTACTTTGGATATTACAAGGGTTTTTTGGACCTGTGTGCCAGGAAATGGGAACAAAGACCAAATCTATATTTCTTATTAAAAATCACAATATCACACTGTATGACCCAGCAATTCTATTGCTAGGTATCTTCTCAAAAGAACTGAAAATGGATGTTTGAACAAAAGCTTGTACACCAATGTGTTATCCACAATAGCCAAAAGGTGGAAACAACCCAAATATCCATCACTGAATGAATAAGATGTGGTATATCCATTCAGTGGACTATTTTTCAGCCATGAAAGAGTGAAGTACTGACATATGCTACAACATAGATGAACCTTGAAAGCAAAGTGAAAGAAACTAGACATAAAAGCTACATATTGTATTATTCCATTTATATGAAATGTCCAGAACAGACAAATGCATAAAGACAGAAAGCAGATTTGTGGTTGAAGGGGTTAGGGGAACAGATGGTGGGAAGTGGCTGCTTAATAGGTACGATGTTTCATTTTGGGTGATGAAAAAGTTCTAGAATTAGATAGTGGTGATGGTTGCATATTGTGAATATACATAATGCACTGAATTGTAAACTTTAAATTTTATGTTTATTTTACATCAATCAATAACTCTGTAAGTATACTGGGAGATTCTTACATGGCATTCACAAACAGGAAAAATAAAGATGTAAAATATTTGGAAATACAATGAACAAACTTTGCCTAATTGACTACCATGAACCTGTACTCACAATTATAGAACATACAATCTTCTGAAGCATGTATGGAATATTTTAAAAATCTGATCTTACCACGAAGCAAGCCAAATAATTGAAATAATTTTGAGCATACCTGGATCACAATGTAAGTTAGAAATCAATAACAGACTTTCAGAGAGAGAGAGATCCAAGATGGCCGATTAAGAACAGCTCAGGATTGTAGCTCCCAGTGAAAGCGCAGAGAGCGAGTGGACACCGCACTTTCAGACGAATTTTTATTGCCCACAGACTGGGAGATTCCCGGCGGAGGAGCGACACGGGTCGCCATTGTGACTTTTTTGGCCGGCGCGGCT
>CAUYLG010016464.1:0-31877 GCA_963573385.1 Cacajao melanocephalus
GCCGAGAAGCGCCGTGCTGGGGCGCCGGCAAAATAGCCGCGCCGGCCAAAAAAGTCGCGCTGGCGACCCGTGTGGCTCCTCCGCCGGGAATCTCCTAGTCTGTGGGCAACAAGAATTCATCTGAAAGTGCGGCGTCCACTCACTCTCTGCGCTTTCACTGGGAGCTACAACCCTGAGCTGTTGTTAATCGGCCATCTTGGATCTCTCTCCTAAAAGTGAAATGTTTTATATAATGATACTTCACATACGGACTTCTGTAAAAGTAGAGAATTACTTTATTATTGTAACTTTTTAAAGATTTTTAAATGAGACTGGTGTCTTATTTAAATAAGTGAAATAAGCCAGACACAAAAGGATAAATACTGTAACGTTTTCAGTTATGTGAGGTACCTAGAATAGTTAAATACACAGAGACAAAAAGTAGAACAGTGGCTATTAGGAACTGAGGGGAGGGGGAATTGGGGAAGTCATTGTTCAATGGGTACGGAATTGCAGTTTGAGATGATGAAAAAGTTCTAGACATAGATAGTGGTGATGGTTACACATCAACGTGAATGTACTTAATGCAAATGAAATTTTGGAAATGCAAATCAAAACCACAATGAAATATGACTTTACATCCATTAGGATTGCTATAAAAAAAAAACGCAGAGAATAAGTGTTAGTATGGATGTGGAGAAATTGAAGCCTTGTACATCAATGTGAGTATACTTAATACCACTGAACTGTACAGTTAAAATGGTTAAAATGATAAATTTTATGATGTTATGTATATTTTACTACAATTAAAAATTTTAAATGATAGCAAAATTAATGAAAAACAAGGGGATACATGCAAATATGTTATCTATTTGGGAGCAACCTCTCTGTTTTCATACCATTGTTCATCATCAGGCATTAGACACAGCCTCTGCATGTATATTACTGATGAGCATAACAGACTCCCTAACAGGTTTTTGTAAGGCCTTTTCTACAATAAATTGTTTTAATTGTCAAGAAATTGGAGAGTATTTTATGTTTAACCAAAGATTACGTGTGTTCTTAGACTTTAGAACCTACTTTACAGAACAGAAGTAGGACTTCGGAAACTTAGTTGCTCAAATCTTTTTTTTGCATTTGGAAATCTTACTCCTTTTGGACAGCCAGATTTTACTGTAGTATTTTGTGTGCAATAAACCGTACCTGTTTATCTGAAGTTCTTCCTCCTGGGATGAAATACCAGCAAAACTGTAGACTTTTGAAACAGGCTCAACATTAAATACAATGTGGTTTTTTCTACATGCTAAAGTACTGGTTCATAGTAGATATGACCTTACTGAGGAGAAAATATTTTCCATTTGGATAAGCTCTCAAATGAGATGAAAGGGAAATAGTTTTGGGTTTCCCAAAAACTAAAGAAAGAGCTCAATTTCTTAAGGAATTTGCAAAACAATTTTGCTAATCAACACAAATTAACCTATTTTTGTTATGAAAGTGTCTATTTAAAGTAATAATTCAAAATAATGGCAATAAATGCCATCTTAGTACTAGTAATTGATTGTTATTAATAATATAATGGGCATGAGTCTCACTTAAAAACCTAAAAAATAATATTAGAAAAGGGATACTGTCTCTACTTTTAGAGAAGACTGTAAGTGGAGTAGGATTGTGTGAACAATTTCACTTTTTAATTTTTATTTATTTATTTAATTTTTTTTGAGATGGAATCTTGCTCCATCATCCAGGCTAGAGTGCAGTGTTACAATCGCAGATCACTGCAACCTCCATCTCCCAAGTACAAGCGATTCTCCTGCCTCAGTCTCCCAAATAGCTGGAATTACAAGTGTGTACCCAGCTAATTTTTGTATTTTTAGTAGAGATGGGGTTTCACCATGCTGGCCAGGCTGATCTTGAACTCCTGACCTCAACTGATCTGCCCATTTCATCTTCCCAAAGAGCTGGGATTACAGGCCTGAGCCACTGCACCTGGCTGCATTTCACTTTTATATTTTTCAGGTCACATAGACCTCTCAAGGAGGTCTTAAACTTGTAGGAATAAATAATAAAGAATCTCTTGGCCAAAATTTGATAGTTCTTGCAGCTTAATTTTAAGTGTAACAGAAAAGCATTGAAGTCAAAAGCATTATATACCAATGCCTTTAGAATGAAAATGAGGAAAAAAGGAATATCTGACTATGTGAGTGTCAAAGTAGAGAGAGAAGTAAATAGAATTATTGTCAAAGGAAAATACGTATACCTTCGTTTGGCAGTCCATACTGAGAATTGGACACCTGAAAATCTAACAATTTCTTGTTTCAATTATTAGCATGTGAAATCTCAAACACAATCCATTTCTTACAAATACCTATTGCTTAATCTCAGTGTACTTATTCCAGTGCCTGATCTTTAGTAATGCAGAAATCAAAGGAAAAATATTAAAATGTATTTTATCACATTCCACCCAATACGATATGACTTCATTAACGATAGGTTCTCCAAAGCCAAAGAGAAATTTTTGTTGTATATAGAATGAGACCTAGGACTTCTTTTGTCAGATTTTTATATTCTTTTTTATTTGAGCCAATGAATATAATATAAACTAATTGAGCAAAAGTACAGAAATGTACCAACAGGTTTTATCATCGATAGTATTGAAACAGGACTACATTGTTACTTTACACCCAGGTTGCCAGCCATCTCAGATTGGAAACAACCCATTTTCAGTAATTAAGATAAAAATGAGTTTTGATTTCAAGCATTCCCCATGCACTTATGCAGTCTTAAATTTTAATACAACTTTGGGGAAAATCCTATGAGTTTTGATCTAAATCAACTCACATTCAAAAGATAAGCTGTATTTTATGCTGATATTCATTGATACTCATGATTAGCATTTAACACAGTTATAGACAGAAATGGGGAGGACATAGTTTGATTTTAATGCCTAATAACTATGTCTCTGTAGTCCTCTTTTCCTTAAGCCTTAGTCAAAGTTAATTTCTTTTTAAAAATAATTTCTACTTTTATTTTAGATTCAGGGGTACATGTACAGGTTTGTTTCAAGTATTGGGTGAAGCTGAGGTTTGCAATATAAATGATCCCATCACCTAGGTAGTGAGCATAATATGTAATAACCCAATAGTCAACCCTTGCCTCCCTCTCTCCCCCTGCTAGTCATCCCCAGTGTCTATTGTTGCCATTTTTATGTCCACGAGTGCCCAGTATTTAGCTCCCACTTTTAAGTAAGAACATGCAATATTTGGTCTTCTGTTCCTGCATAATTCACTTAGGGTAACAACCTCCAAAGGCATCCATGTTACTGAGAAGGACATAATTTCATCTTTTTATGGCTGCACAGTATTCCATGGTATATATGTACCACATTTTCTTTATTCAGTCCACCATTGATGGACACCTAGGTTGCTTCTATGTCTTTGCTACTGTTAATAATGCTGAAATGAACACACAAGTGCATGTGTCTTTTTGGTAGAATTATTTATTTGCTTTTGGATATTTACCAAGTAATGGGACTGCTGGGTTGACTGGTAGTTCTGTTACAATTTCTTTGAGAAATCTTCAAACTGCTTTCCACAGTGGCTGAACTAATTTACATTCCCACCCACAGTGTATCAGTGCTCCCTTTTCTCCACAGCCTCACCAACATCTGTTGTTTTTCAACTTAGTCAAAATGAATTTCTAAAACTTAACTTCTAGACAATTACATTCTGAATGAAAGGGAATCTTCTGGTACCCCTCAGTCAGTTAAGGAACATATTGTTATCTATTCAGATTTCTGAATTGCAGATACTAGTAATATTTTTCATGATATATATTTGGACCAGAGAGAAAGGAATCAGAGATATTATTTATTTATTTAGACCATAGAGCAACCCCAGTACAGATCTTCATTTTCCTGCTGAATGTAAGAATCGTGACTTAAGTCCCAGTTCTAAACCCAACACTAATATAAAAGGAATGCCTAAGTCCAGTGACCTCTTAGCATCAACATATTAGGACCAACTAACTATTTTTATCTGTTAAGTTTTTCACTATTGTTGAGTCCAACTGGCAGACTTGACCGAGCGATGGGTGAAAAACATATACTGACACAGGCTCGCCAGACAGTGCAGCCAGGGACCCTCTGCCAAAGTCAGCAGTGATCCCCATAAGCCAGCAGCCTTCGCATTTATTTATTACACATTAAATGACAAAGTTCTCAAGTAAAAACCATTAGAGGGTAATTAACATTGCCCACCCATCAAGTAGAATGTTCAAATGTTGGTATTAGTACCACATGAGTAAACAAGCTATTTAGATAAACTCCTCTCTATTCCCTTGTTATCTACTCTATGCTATTAGCTCAAGGTAAGAGGATTAGGCTTGCCTTCAGCCATAACCTTCTTCTGAGGCTTTTGCAAAACCTTCTGGCCTTCCAAGAAGGCTTGCATTTTCTAAAATTTTTCCCACCATTCTGACCAATCTCCTACACACTATATGAATGAGGGTGGTTAAAGCAGAATTCACACTAATCATCTCTGGGATCAACATATTATGATAATTTGCACATAGTCAATCATAGCAAAGATGTGAACCGAAAACCCCTAAGGGAAACAATCACAAAAAGGGAGTTTTCCTAGCAGGGATGTCCAGGGGAGAGAATACAGTCATGAGTTCTTAGTTTCTGTTGCTGGTTGGGCCAGTAAAGCCCCTTCCTCATCCCTCTTTTCCACTTATCACTAAAGACAGAAACTAAAAACCATGGCTTTATGCTGCTAAAAGTCTAAAACAAAACAAAACAGAACAGCAGCAACAACAAAATAAGGATTTGGAGATTTGGACAAGCTTGCTAAAGGATATGAAAACTCTGAGCTTTCATCATTAATAAATAACTATGCTGCTCCTGCTGCAGGGAACATAATGTGCCACCATTCTCCTGCAGCTGGAAGATCAAGTTCCTGCCACAAGGATCTGGACCTCACTTTGAAGGAAGCCTTTTTACAGGATCTAGCTCCAGCCCCTATGGTGGGGTAGGCAGGAGAGAGATCAAGAGCATCCACATCTACACAACAAGGCACCAAATGGACTCCTACATGTTCCTATCTACATTTCCTTGCCTTTAACCACTACCTAAAAGGGAGCTTTTGTTTAGATAAAGTAAATGAGTTTATGTTAGATAATTCTTTTTATATTAAATAATCCCATAATAACTATAAGTAATTTGAAAAGGCACTCTCTGGTCAGTTTTTACTTATTATGTTGAAACCAGTGGAATAAATACAGTATGGCTCATGGCAAATTTGAGGCTCCTGTAGCTTTGAAAATACCCAGGGCATTTCAACCTGACTTTTCTAATATCACAGACATAGCAGAGCACATGCTAAAATCCAGGCTATTTACTTTCCAGCTCAGCTCTTATTCTATTCCATAACATACATCCCATAAAAAAATTCCCTCATTGCCAAGACCAAATTACATAAGTTACAAACTTATAACTTTTGTTGGAATTCAGTGGGTGAAAATATTTCCTAGAAGACAAAGATTGAGACTTTTCCATGATTTTTTTTTACCTTGGCATCCTAATTTTATTTAATATATCAAGTGAGAAATAGAAAAATTAAGTACTATTTTAAATTATTTTATTGACAGATCCAACGAAAACTTCAGTGGTGAAAAGTACCGAGCTGAAGTGGTGAAAAATATTACACGGCCTTTTACATAAAATTACACATCCTTAGTACTAAGTTATATTTTAATGTCTTGAAATCAGAATGTGTCTTAAAACCAATCTGTTCATTGTCACACCCAAAAATATATTTAAATCAATAATAGATCTTACAACCAACGTAAACACAATAGTCTGCTAAGCCATTATATTTTGACTCTAACTATAAAAGAAATGAAGCCTCATATCTGAGGTCCTAGGAAAGCCTATGTAATTGAGACTCATTTTTTTTATCCTATAACTGCTGTCACAGAGTTTAAATCTCTCATTTTTCTTTTTAATTAATCAGTACTCTCTTTGGCAATGTTCTTCCCAGTCAATGAAGAAAGCTGAAGTGGTCATTGCAGAATATATGTCTCTCATGTTTTCCACCGTAAGTTTCTTTTCTTTTTTCAGTCATAATTCTAATGTTGATTTACAAAGTTAAAGAAAATGTCCCTCAGAGTCCCAGTAGAGAGAGACTACTGATTTCTCTCCTCAGCACACTCTGGCTTTATCCCCTTTTGGAGTTCAAAGCCAGCCTGTCCCTTGGACATACCCAGAAACTATGAAATATTAGGTTGGTGCAAAACTAATTGCAGTTTTTTATTCCTGGCAATGTTCAAGGTCGAAGCCAGGAAGGAACTCCATAAATTCCCCAATGCTGAGAAAGGAAAAAACACTCATTTTTCTCAGGCAGAAGAGGGTTCTCAAGTAATCACCATCACAGCTTTGGGGAATATGCAAACCGTCTTTTCTCTGGACTAGAATGATGCCATTAGTCTTACCTGTTTAGTAAGGGATTTCCCTGAATGTAAACAGGACTCTGAAGCCATCCATCCGTCTTTCTCTAGCTATACTTGCTTTAACCTTTCTACACAGGCCCCGTTGTCAAGCCCTTGTTAATAATACCCTGGATTAATCTTAAGTTCTCTACCTCTTTGGGAGGGGAGCACTCTATGTAAAATAATATTTGTGAAACATTAAAGTTTGTGGGTTCTACCAAAGCTGTTTCTTGGTAAGCAGGGTTTGGATTCTCATTTCCAAATGTCACCTCCCTGGAAGCTGAAGTAAAATCACCCATTCAGCCACATACAATCAGTCCCCTTCCCTCACTAAAATAGTCCTTAATGCTTTTCTCTGTATCTTAACTCCTTCCTTCCACAAATTCTCTCCAGGCTACAGGGAGTGCTCTGCACCTGTAGCTTCTGTCCTACCCTCATCTCTCTCTCTCTCTGGGTAGGGTCCTTGTAACATATCTAATGGCGGCATAAAATGAAGAAACGCAAAGAGGGAAGAAGTGTGAGTTCACTGAATTATTTCTTGACCCTTTCCTGCTCCCCTGCTGCCCTTTCTCCAGCACTGTCATTGGGCCCTCCCAGCTGTGCCCAGGCCAGTCCTTTCTCTCCCCGCTTGCCCTGACCCTGAAAAGGAAAGCCTACACGTCCGTCTATTTCCCTATCCCAATCCCACATACACCCACAACTGCAGCAAGATCCAACCTCACCTCCCCTTCAGGACCTAAATAACAAAAGCTTTTTACAACCAAAACAGAGATGAGAGGGACTAGAAAAGAAACATTTTTATGTCTGTTTTGTCTCACATAGTTCTAAAGTGAAAACAATGACAAAAGCAAAATGAATAAAAAACTTGGAATAAAGCTAAGAAATCTTATGAGAACATTTTCACACACACACAAATTGTCAAAAACATTATGATAAGTTTTGTAATTCTATTAGTAGAATATTCCGTTTCAGGAGAATGATATACTAGGAAGGCCCTTCTGCATGAGACTGAGGACCTAATTTTAAAAACTCATTTTTCACTTGGCAGTACACCTGCATACACTCTGAAGCCAGGTTCAACTTAATTCTTGACTCTCTTATTTGCTATCAGTGTGACCTTGGAAAAGTTATTTAATCTTCTTATGACTCAGTGTTTAGTAATCTGAGAAAGATGATACCTACCTAATATGGTTATTAAAGAGGAACAAGTAAATTAATACACAGTAAGCACTTAGAACAATACTTGGCATAGTAAACACGCAGCAAATATTATCACTATTATTATTACATAATATGTTATTTCCTATTTTAAATTTTAATTTTAAGTTCTGAGGTACCTGTGCAGGATGTGCAGGTTACACAGGTAAACATGTGTCATGGTGTTTTGCTGCCCCCTGTCAACCCATCACCTAGGTATTAAGCCCAGCATGCATTAGCTATTTTTCCCAATGCTCTCCCTCCTTTCGCTGCATGACAGGCCCCAGTGTGTGCTGTTCCCCTCCCTGTGTCCATGTGTTCTCATTGTTCAGCTCCCACTTATAAGTGAGAACATGTGGCGTTTGGTTTTCTGTTCCTGCATTAGTTTGCTGAAAATAATGGCTTCCAGCTCCATCCATGTCCCTGCAAAGGACATGATCTCATTCCTTTTTATGGCTGCATAGTATTCCATGGTACACATGTGCCATATTTTCTTTATCCAGTCTATCATTGATAGGCATTTAGGTTGATTCCATGTCTTTGCTATTGTAAATAGTGCTGAAATGAACATATGCTTGCATGTATCTTAGTAATAGAATGATTTATATTCCTTTAGGTATATACCTAGAAAAGGGATTGCTGGGTCAAATGGTGTTTCTGGTTCTGGATCTTTGAAGAATCGCCACACTGTCTTCCACAATGGTTGAACTAATTTACATTTTCACCAATAGTAACATATTATTTCCAAATAGGTTGCAAAGTTCCAAACATCCTTATAAACTAGAATCTGTATAGAAGATAGGGACTTTTGTTAATTTATTTGAGAGGAAATTTTAGGATAATGTTCAAATTTGTATTGAGTAGAATGATAGATTGTTCTTTTTATGCACAGCTAATAAATAGCAAAAAGAAGTAGTCTATTTGAAAAAGCTAGGATGTAAATTTGACACAAGACATCTTTAGGGGCTGAAACATGGAATTAGCCCTTGGGAGACGACATGTAGTATTTTCTTCTGGAAATATTAAGAAAGGAACAGCTAATTCTTTTTTCTGGATGCCTTAAAATTCACCAGCTTAAAGGTAGACTATTAAGTGAATCTTATGAGGTTCCCTTGAGCCTTCTTACTCCATTTTGATACAGGTACACGTGATCAGCCTCTTAGAAGTTACCTCTATGGCCCTTTTTGTTTGAGGCCTCATGAAGGCTTCAATTCAGCTCACCCCTCCCTCTACCTAATATGAGTTTTCAGGGAATGAATAGCATTTCAACACAAGAAATGACTGATAGTTTCCAGGGCCTCTTGTGGTTACTGTAATATCATTATAGTGGGCCAGGGCCAGGCCTACTGCAGCTAGATGGCAGTGAGAAGGAAACCACTGCAGTATGTTAATTGGGATACAGCAAATAATCCCTTAGGTAGTGTAGATTTTGTGTGTGCTAAGGGGCCTTTGTCCCAGCCTGTTAGTTAAAAATGGTAGGAGACTGCATTAACTCCATGCAGTTTCATAGCCCTTGTGACTTAATGGGTTCTTGTGGTGGCCAGATTGACCACCCAACACTACTGGCCCTCTGCTTTGCCACATCACAGAGCATCAAAGAGCCAGTCTATTCACTTATGTCCTTGTCTGTTAAATATCCAATGAAGTGCTGAACTAAAGAGAATAAACTTGAACAAGGGGAAGTTCTTCTAACCTAGACTGACCCTTTGTTAATCTACCCTACTTCACTTACCATTTGGTATTGAGAATGGGTTTTACATTATGTCAATCCAACCAGATAGCTTCATGAAAGTCTATTTAGGTTTGGAAAATAACATGTATGCCAGGGTCCTTGCCATTTCAATAATACCCAAACAATATTAACACGATGAAAGCTAGCGAAAGCAAGCTATGATGCTTCCATCATCCAGAATCCTAGTGTGATGTGTGGAAACCCTTCTTTTTCTCCAATATCACCAAGATTAAGCAAATGCAAACTCAGTTATCAGAAACCATTCTCCTCTTTTAATTAGAGGACCCCTCTAATTTAAAGCTATTTTCTGTATCCACACGAAAAGCTTCCTCCCTACCCTTAATATATTAGGTATGAAGCAGTAACGATGTGCCAAATGCTATGAAAGACATAATATCTTTCAGCATTGCCTACTGAGTTCACAATATACACTACAGCTGGCTGCAATAGCTAGAAGCTGTCACCTGAGATATTTCTGCATTTGGAGGTGGTCCAATGAGAAAACCCTTCCCATCAAGATTGTTAGGGTCAGCAATACCTCCTTGAGAACACTTGTTCAGGTGACATTTTACCATTCCAGTGATAACATTAAGGGGATATAATACAGAAAAAGCAATCCCAAGAATGCCACAGATTCCAAGAGAATCAGAGTGCCTGCCTATTTACTACCTGACAATCACAGCCTGGGAGCCCAGAGCCTGTCCCTTTGGTCATGCTTTGGATCTAATTGAATCTCCTATGTCTTTGAAATTAACCTATGAAAAGGGCATTATGCTCACAATGCACAGAGCAGATCTGAATTAAATTTCTTTGAGACCTAAAGTAGAAACTCTGAACCCCTTCCCCTTTCCCCTCTCCCACTCTTTCCCCTTTTTAAAGTGCCATAACAATGACAAAAAATGCTTTTCTCAGTATTATTTCATGTTGCCCCTCTGCCCTCCCCACCTCCCCCCAGTCTAAAACACTAGGGGTCTCTGGCCTCAAGGGTGCTAGTCTGTCACCTTAGAGACTGTTTCCTTACAAGGCCATAGAGTGGCAGAGGGCATGCCTTTGCTGCATACTTTGGCAACCATGAATTGCTGAGTGCTGCTCTCATGAATGGGAGTCTTTCACTGCCATCTGGACATGCCCACAGGCATAAACATTTATTTTTTTTCATGAAGAGGACCAGGGAATACACGTTGCATCAGTAAGCGTCCTGAATGACAAACAAAGCCATCTCATATGTTGGGACAGCTATAATCACATCACAGTTGAAAGAACATTAAGTCTGTCTCTAACGGCATTGCTTCCAGACAAGGTCAAATTTAAGGTTCAGTTTAGACATTTTTCATCTTTGTCAGGCAAGCAACGTGAATTAGAAAGAGCTACGGAAAGCGGGGTAGAAAGAGTCTGTCACTGCGCTATGGGAGACCACTGAGTTTTACCCAAGTATCAACATACCACCTTACAGAGCCAAGGAGCGACTGTTCATACCTCACTAGCATTTCTCTAGGTGGAAGACCAAGAGAAGGGATTCTTTCCCTTGGCTTGGCAAAATAAGACTGGCACTTACTTCATTCAAAGGCATTTTTATGGTCTTCATAGACAAACATTACAGATGAAATTCTTAACATATTTATAAGAACATAGACTTTGTACTTGTTTGGGGGTGGCAGAGGGGAGAATGTGACAAGGGCCCTATTATGTTTTTCTGTAAACAAAGTTGCCATGAACTTGGAATTCGATCACATCCAGCTTAAATTTTATTATTCACAGTGTCTACTGTTTTGCTTGGACTTTGGCATACAACTTCCAAATAATTTACTAAAATTTTTTAGTAATTTTTCTCTCTTACAGATATAAGTAATTTACATCTCTATCATCAATTTTCTCAGGTATAGGTCTTTTACATGTCTCTAGTTCATTCGTACACAGGGACAGAAGCAAAATATAGAATTCTAGCCATACTCATCTTACATAACAAAAATAAAGGTCTCCCTGGGAACCAAGACTTCTCATAGAAAGAGATAAAGAGGGGAAATCTTAGGCAAAAAATAAACAAAAAAACCCAGATAATAATATACCTAATATGGCAAAAAGGGCAACAGGATGAAAGAGCCAAGAGCTGTGGGCAGGGAACAAGTAGGTGTCAGTTTTAAGAATTTTGCCACTTGTGAAAAAGACGTGTCTCCTAAAAATCTTTACGGACTATGACAGGACCAGGGAGATGGCCAGCTAAATTTTTACAAAAATTATATCACACCGAATGCTCTTGCCACAACCACTGATTAATCTGGTCTGGTCTCAAACATGGCTTGGAATGGAATTGGGAAGTCTGTAACAATATACCCTCTTGTCATAACAAGAAGTGATATTTTTTCCTTGCTTGATGATAAAGATTTCCAGTTCAGTAAAAATCTTTGTTGACCAGATATAAAAATGTTCCTTTTCAGCTGTTAAACTGACCCTGGGCTTTTTCCTCTCCCTACCCCCTCTGCCTTTTCCTTTAAAAGTTCAGGATGTCTCAAACAGTAACTGTTACATTCTGTCTAGCAAGCCTGGATTGTGGACAGTGATCTAACCTCCTGGAAAAAACATGGAGTTCACCCAAAAACTGAGAGAGACATTTCTCGCCCCAGCCGCCAGCTCATAGGTTTCAAAGCTCTGGGACAGACCTCATGAACAGCTTGGGGCTTTAACGTGTAAGCTGGCAGCGCCAACTCAAATACAGAAAGCACTTCAGCAGGTATAAACAGCAGCCACACACCAGGCCAGGCTCAGAGGAAGGTGGGTGGGGGGAACCAGCCAGCGGCCCTTGCCTGCATCACTCTCCCTCAGCCTTCTGTGTCTGGGGGCACACGGAGAAAAATTGGACACACCCTCATTGGATGACAAATTAAGAGAATCAGAAGTCTCAGATTAAATGATTAAATGAATATAGAAATATCTTTCCTCTTGAAAAGCAAGAGATCTTGCTAATGTATACACACACACACAGAGAGAGGAGAGAAGCATCTTTGCAGCAGTTAAGTCACCTATAATCATTTTGAATTGCTTGAAAGCAGCAAAATTGGTCTTTAATGGGAAATGTAGAAAATAAAGACACTTCTTTCTCCTCTGGGGACTTTGCTTTTTCTTAGCATAGTCTCAGTGTTTACCCTTTCCTCTGGGCTGACCACACTGTTTTAAACATGCTTGGCTTTCCATATATTGATATTTATTGCTGGCCTCAGCTTTCAATGCTGACACAGGTACTAAATCTCAGTGCTTCTAGATCAATGTGTCTGATTGTACACTTGGAAAACAAAAGAGAATGTTCCTACCACTGAGGGAGAAGGCCATCAAACTTATAGGATGTAAAGTGACTGGACTTACCTGGAAGCATTCCCTCTGCTCCCTCAGATTTTTAAAGCGAGACAATTAACCATTACAGGTGCTACTCATTTTCATACAAGCCGTTTTCTTTTTTCTTTTCTTTTTTTTTTTTTTTGAGACAGAGTCTTGCTCTGTCGCCAGGTACCAGGCTGGAGTGCAGTGGCGTGATCTTGGCTCACTGCAACCTCCGCCTCCTGGGTTCAAGCAATTCTCCTGCTTCAGCCTCCTGAGTAGCTGGGACTACAGGCGCGGCCACCACGACCAGCTAATTTTTATATTTTTTTAGTAGAGACAGGGTTTCACCATGTTGGCCAGGATGGTCTCGATCTCTTGACCTCGCCTCGGCCGCCCAAAGTGCTGGGATTACAGGCGTGAGCCACCACGCCCGGCCATACAAGCCATTTTCTAACAAGAAGGAAGTACATTCCCTTCCCCAAGAGAGTCTGTAGACTAATATAGCTTCTTATAAAGAGAATATTTATTTTTAAGCTTATATTTCTTTATACTTTTACCCTATTTTGTATTTAGTTGAAGTTCACTTAATAAACTTTATTTCAATAACTTTCAAATTGTTTTTCACAACTAGCATTTACTGAGTGCCCACTAAATGCACCATGTTGCTCTTACAGATATAAGTAATTTGCATCCCCATCATCAATAAACATAGCCCCTAACTGGAAAAACAGTCTTTGAAATTATGCATTATAAAGTTTGTCATATAAAACCCCTAAATCACTAGAATATTAGATGCACTAATTACCACTCAAATATTTATGGAAGCACATACTGCATTCTGAATTCTCCCCTTAATTTTATGGAGGTACAAGTCACAGAAAGCATGCTCCCTGCTACAAAAGGACTCACAATCTACCTGATTAAAGCATATTTTACTTGTTTCATGCTTTATATGTTAAAACTAAGACATATATGAAATGAACATCTCTCTAAAAGCCACAGACTCGCAATGTCATAGACTGTTATACCCAATAACAATTGACAGGGTGTGCATATAGATATTTGCCAGCCAAATTCCTAATGATAGAGTGCAATCTCTCCAAATTTGAAAAACTATGTGGGACAATTCAAAATCATTTGGTCATTAGCTCTGACTGGAGCTAAATAAAGAAATGTGTCCAGTTGGTGGTGACTGCCTTCTGCTTTTCTAAGTTATCAAAATCCAAAGATGTACAAAGTACTTCATAAAGGGTTCATCTGCTTCTATTTTAATTCTTTTTATTAATTTAGTAAAAATCTTGACTCTTACATCACTAAGAAGCCATACTTCAAAATAAAGTGAATTTTATATTGGTTTTGAACTCTTCTAAATGACTTCTCAAATCTAGATGAAGTTATTTGGCTTTTAAAATAAAAACACTTAGTGTAATTAGATTGTTTCCCTATTCATAGATATATAGAGCTAATTAACTTTATAGAACTCTGGAAGAAAGATTTTTTTTCTTTTTGACTTATTGTAAGTTGAGAAAATCCAAGCTTAATGGAATCACTCATTTGCTGTATCACTGATTTAGTTATATTGTGGATCCAGCTTTAAAAATTCCCTAAATGTCACTTGAGTGAAATTAAATGCACCATGTGAACTACATTTTGCTAACAGATCCTGTGCTGTCAACAAAGAGCAAGAAGGTAGGAAGAGTACAATGGTTTCTTGCTATTTTTACTTGACTTTCTGTTGCTCAAGTCCTCTGGGATCTCAGAGGGGAATCTAGATTTATTGAGTCTATACCGAATCAGATATTTTAGAGCCTATGACACATATCATCTCTTGCATGTGTTATCTTCCTATTTCAGATGCAGAAAGAGATTCAAAGAGGTTAAGTATCATTCTCAATGTCAAACTGCTAGTTAGGTGTTAGAGCCAGAATTCCAATCTGATTATTCCAAGATCTGATGTCTTTCTTTCCAATACATTGTGTTCAATTCTTTATACCAGACTTTGATATATCCACATGTCATGCTTGCACTAAAATGTACATAATTTGTACCTCTGTGTAGTATAAGAATTCTTAATTGGCCACCAACAGAAAAACATGATGTTAAAAATGAAATATTAAAATCAATCTCATTAATAGGAAAAAAGCAAGGACATATATTATCGACACTGCTATTCAACATTATTCAGGAGATTGTGGATAACACAAAAAGTAATAAAAGAAGAACACATATACATACATATTGGAAAGAAAAGATAAGTTGTACATTCATATGTAGACATTATTATACATCAAGGAAATTTATGAGAACCAAGTAAAACATTGATTTCAGAAAGCTATTCATGTTTAAAATAAATATATGTAACTATCATTATTTGTCTTTTTATATCAGCAATAATCGGTTACTTGAGCCAGTATCTGGAAAATTCCTATTTACATCATTAAAAACAATTTAAATGGCCTAGAAATAAGTGTATCATGAATGGGATAAAACTAACATATAAAAACAAGAACTATAAGATATTAATGACTTACACACAAAAAGACATGAATAAATGGAGCTATCACGTTCTCCATGTGTATATCATGGTAAAAGTCCTCACTATTATAAAGATGTAAATTACTTCCAAATTAATCTATAAATTGAATGCATTTACAATAAGATATAGATGATATTGACAAATTGATTCTAAACTTCATGTAAAAATGAATATGTAAGAAAAGTAGAGATTTTAAAAAATATTTTTTAAAATCCACAGTAATGAAAGGAGTATGATATGAACAAAGAAGTAGTCAATTTGACTGTATCAACCCTAAAACTTCAAAATATATCCATTCAAACAAGGGCATATACCAAGACAATTGACAGCATGCAGAAAAACATTGTAATTATATGTATTACAGACAAAATGTAATGTTTAAACTGCATTGTGAACAGAATATCTGAACCAAATCAGTAAGAAAAATACTAAAACAATGACAAAAATAGAAAAATGAGCAAAGCTTATAAACTGGCTTTTCACAGACATGGAAATACAAATGGCCAAATGAATAAGTAAAGCTGTTCAACCATCCTGGAACTATTAAAATACAAATAAAACAACCAGGAGATTTTTTTTTTTTTTGCTCCAAATGGCTGTAAATTTTAATGATAAACTTTTTGAGTTTGTAGGGAGATAGGAAAATGTCCATGATTGTCACTTAGGTGTATAAATTGATACTGACTTTCTGGAAGATAATTTGACAATAGCTTTAAATTTTAAATGTGTGTATCTTTAAACCAAGAAATTTGCTTTCAGTAGGTTTTAGAGAAACGTGAACCAAAACAAGTATGTATCAAGAGTTTCATGACAATGTTGTAATGCTGAAAAATAGTAATTCCCTAAGGATCCATCAAAAGGGAAATCATTAGATAAATAAAATATATCTATGCAGTGGAATAATTTGTAACAAAAAGAATGAAGAGGATCTACTTCTATGAACATGGATAGATCTCAAAATAGAGACATTAAAGGTAAATACACGCCATTCATCATTCAAGTTTTTGCAAAAGGAAATTAAAAATAAGAATATATCAGATGAGTAGTAAAGTTTAAAGAAAGATGTGTATATATATATGTACACATATACATATACATAGATGTGTACATATACATATACGTGTATATAAACATATATAGATGCATACATATATGCAAGTATATACACATATACATGTGTGCATATATATATATATATATCTCAGATCTGAGAAAATAACTGAGAAAAGAACTAGAACTTTTGAAAAAAAGGGACCAATATTATTATTATTTGGTGCTTTTATGAAAGGAGATATATATATATATATATAATATGTGTATATATAGATATAAAACTGAGAAAAGAACTAGAAATTTGGGGAAAAAGAGACCAATATTAGTATTATTTGGCTCTTTTATAAAAGGATGTATCATGTGTATATAATGTTCAGAAAGGCTTAAGGTTGATTGTCTGCAAATTAACTAAAAATCCAATGCAATATCAAACTTAATTCCCTTTCTTTTTAGAACTTGACAATTTATCATCTAAGGAAAAAAAAACTGAAATGTAGCCAATGCCTTTTTGTAATAGAGTCATGAGGGAAAAAAATAATTAAGACAATATGGTATTAGTATAGAAAAAGGCTGGTAGATTTAAGGAATAGAATAGGAAGTCTGGAAACAGATACTTGCATATTAGTTGAGACCCTCTGATTACTAAGTCTAATTTGCCTAAGCAAAACAAAAAAATATATCAAAGAAACAAATAAAAAACACAAAAACAATCCATATACACCCATGTTCATTACGGCATTATTCATAATAGCCAGAAGTTGAAAGCAACCCAAGTGCCCCTTGACAGATGAATGGATAAGCAAAAAGTGGTGTATACGTACAATGAACAGTTATTCAACCTCAGAAAGGAGGGAACTTCTGACACGTGCTACAATGTGAATAAACTTTGAAGACATTGTGCTAAACAAAATAAGTCAGTCACAAAAGGACAAATATTGTATGAATCCAGTTATATGAGGTATCTATAGCAGTCAAATTCATTGAGACAGAAAGTAGAATGGTGGCCACGAGGGACTACAGGAGGAGGGAAACAGAAATTATTGTTCAGTGGGGATGAAGTTTCATTTTGGGAAGATGAAACAGTTCTTCTGGGATTACTGAATAACTGGAATCAAGATGCCCCACACAACCAGGTTTTTTTCCATTGCATTTTTCTGTATACTTGCTTTTTTACCTTTACTAGATACTGCATTTTCCCATTTAACAGAAAGCACAGATGTCAAATAGCCCCTGAGTTTTATACTACATGGTCACCTGGTTTACAGCAAAGGTGCCACTATAGCACGTTTCAATAAAGGGTGCAGAATCAATTGGATATCTATATGGAGGAAATTTGAGTATACCATATAAAATTAAGACGGATTGTCAATCTAACAAAAAAAAAAGTAAAACAATAAAGCTTCTAGTAAAAAACATAACCTTAGGTAGGCCAACATTTCTTAAACAAGTCATAAAAGGTACTAATTATAAAGGAAAATTTGAGGAAACAGACTTCTTTAACATTAAGAACTTATTTATTGAAAGACAAGATTAAGAGAAAAAATATTTCTAACTGTAAATATGAGACATTACATATATCAAGGAACACATACCCAGAAAAAAAAAGAACTCTTACAAATAAATAAGAAAAAAAACCCAATTTTTAAAATAGGCAAAAGACTTGAAAAGGTGTTTCACAAAAGAGAACATCCAAATTATTGATAATCATATGAAAAGGTGCTAAACTTCCCTAATAATCAGGAAAATACATTTAAAACCATGATGATATACCTCTACACAACCATCAGAATGACCAAATTTTAAAAAATAAATAATACCAAGAATTGGCAAGAATATGCAAATGGTATCACCCCACATTGCTGGCATAGTGATAAACTGGAACGATTCCTTTGGAAAACTGGCAGCATCTTTTACAGTTGAATGGACACCTATTCTATGAACTAGCAGTTCTACTCTGAGTTAAATGTCTAACAGAAATGTGTACATGTATATACCGAAAGACATGTGTAAGAATCATAATAGTGTTATTTGTAATAAACACCTAAAACAAACACACAAAATGTCCATTAACTGTACAGTGGATAATTTACAATATATTCCCGCAGTAGACTACCAGGCAGATGAATAACTATTGATACATGCAACAACAGGGATGGTTATAACCATCCAATAATTGCAAAATGTTGAGAGAAAGAAGCCAGACTATAAATGAGTACAAAACTAATCTATGGTGCTATAAGCAGGATAGCACTTAACTTTGGGGTAGAAGAAGCAAATTAGGATAAGGTAGGAACCCAAGGGGGGCCGCCAGAATGATAGATATGATGTGTACTCTGCCTTGACCTGAGTGTTGATTACACAACTGGTTTCACTTTGTTGAGCCAGTACCTATAATGTGCATGTGGTTTTCTATATATCTGTGATGCTTCTATTGAAATGTGTAATTTAAATGGTCCGGGAAAACAAATATTCTTTATTCTTGATGATGGGAGTATGACTTAAGAGGACCCCTTTGGAGGGCAACTTGATATTTAACAATGGAATAATTTCATTTCTAGAAGTTTGTCATATGAACATATTCACTAGTAACAAAGAAAATAAAGAGAATCATAAATTTATAACATATTGAAGCACTTGTTGTCATACATTCTTTCAGATATTTTACATGTATTAGCGTATTTATTAATTCCAATAAACCTATGAGACAGGTGATGACCTGTACAGAGAAGTAAATAGCAGATTACTTGTAATAATAAAAATTGGAAATCTTAATAATCCCCAATAATGAAATAAATTAATATCTCATTCATACAGTAAAATGAATAAAGTAAACCTATATTAAAATAAGTTAATAATTTAATAATAAAATTCAAAACACAGGGTTAAAATGATCATTTTAGAGCTCATTTTGTTTTAAAAACTAAAGATAAACATACACACAGAAATAAACCTGCAAAGCTACAAGCTGAACTGCTAAGTCTGGTTATCTATGGGAGGTGGGATTGTGAGGAGGACATATTCTTTGTAGTTTATACATTTCTATATGATTGTTTTATTGTGAGCAAAGCATTATATTCATAATTAGGAATAAAAATGTAAAGCTATTTCCCATTTTTTAAGAGTAATGATAATGATCTTAATTTGTCCATTCTTCAGCTAAAACTCCAAACAATATGAAATAAATTGAAACAACTAGCTTATTTTAAAATATATCCAGAAACATATTTTATATATTAAAATGAGATTAAATTGGAATATATTTCAAAATGCCAGCATCTAAATCCCTTTGCATTTTTTTCAGCCAACTCTTAAGAGTGATCTTTAAATCCATTTTACCTTAACACCAGCCAACATCAAAAAAAGATACGGTAATGAGTATCTTTGCATTCTCTTTATAAGAAAACTATGTCTATATTTCTTGCCTCTTTGTTTTGGTGATACTGAAAGGAAACTTTAATTCATGAGATTTGAAAGTAAACTTTGTAAAAGGACACAAGTGTAAAATCCATTAGTGGCAACAGCATTTGCTAAATACTGACAACTGACTGTGTGATAGATTAAGTTGAGCTGCTTGGGCTATCTAATTAGAAAAATGAAGGTATATGGAAGGAAAATAAGAAGTCCTTGGCACCCAGGTCAATAGAATAACTTGTAACAGAACTATTTTCAGCCTTATCTAACTAAAAAAGAATGTTCTGAAGAGTTAGAGTTTAAAATATGTCGGCCAAATTGCAAGACATAAACAGCATGTTTATATGCACACAAACAATTTAGAGAAAT
Source organism: Cacajao melanocephalus (assembly GCA_963573385.1). Classification (NCBI taxonomy): domain Eukaryota; kingdom Metazoa; phylum Chordata; class Mammalia; order Primates; family Pitheciidae; genus Cacajao; species Cacajao melanocephalus. The sequence goes on from CAUYLG010016464.1 coordinate 20,076, forward strand.
TCATACCCAGGAGAAATGCATTTTAAATCAAAATGTTTAAAATCTCTTTTTCTCTCTCTTTCATATGGACTTTTAATTAAACAATTCTTCAAGAAGATAAATTGCAAACCCTCTAGTATTCATGCCTAAAAGTTCAGAAGACACTGGCAAGAAAGAGAAAAAAAAAAGGAGAAGAAAAAAGAAAGAAACGAAAACAAACAAGGGACCTGAAGGAACTGTGAGCATTCAAAGCCTGGCATTAGATTTGGCAACAGGTGAATTTTCTTTGGAGGGTATTAATTTTGTAAGTCAAAGCTATTAAAATCCAACTTCCCTTTCAGTTCTGGAAGGCATAAGGCACAGACCTCTTGCTCCAGCTCTCCCTAGAGACTGCATTTTATCCAACTAGTCCCACCCCCTTCACTGGCTCATATTTTAAGTGCAAAGTCTGCGGGACAAGACCATTCATTTAGTCTTGCCACATACTGTGAGGAAGTCTATGTCAATGTTAATCTGGCCTTCCTGGATGAGTATACGTGCCCCTACCAAAGGCATAAACCTTGTTTCCAGAAATGTCTCATGATACTTTTAAATCTCAGGAAAAAGTAAACCCTTTAAAAAGGGTTTAATACCCTTTTTCTTTACAACTCTGTCAGACACAGATTGTTATTCATTTATAAGTTATTCAACCCTTTATTTTCAACTTAGTTTCAAGATGTCTGAAACGAAGAATTCTTTGACCACACTGGATTGAACCCATCATATTTCCTTCATATGTTGATTCTCCTAGTTTTTCTCCTGAAGGATTGTTCCATACATTCTCCATTTTTCTTCTTAAACTTCTATTCATCCTATAATCTTCCCCATCAGTCCCATTAAAATGGGTGACTCTTTGAGCCTGTCTGATGTCAGCCCTTTTACTTTTGCCCCAGCTTTCATTCCCTCTTGCTCAAGTCTATCTTCTGTCTCCTATACTGTCCATTTTTTTCCATTCTACCTGCTATTATTTAAAAGCAAACACCCTATTCTCCCCATCTCACTTCAAAGAGACTTCCCCTCACCTGTCCACAGAAGCTGCTTTAATAAAGAGTGCTAAGAACCTCCACATTACCAAATCCAATGGTCATTCCTCAATCTTCATTTATTTGGTCAGTTGTCAATGTTTGACACAATCACTGCCCTCTCCTGGAAACACTTTTCCTCACTTTCCGTAGCCATAAGACAGGGCTACTCTTCTGATTTTCCTCCTACCTGGCTTTCCCCTTCTCAGTGTCCTTTTCAGATTCTATCACCTCTCCTAACTGGTAGTTCCCCACAACACAGTCCTTGGTCTTCTCTGAGTTTACTCACTCTCTAGTTAATCTCACCCAGACTCATGGCTTTAACTATCATCTATTTACTGAGCTCTCCTAGATTTATATTTTCAACCTGACCTCTTATTTGACCTGTGGACTTAAATATCCAGCCATGCATTCAACACCTCCAGTGGGATATCTAATAGGCATCACAAATTTAACTGATAAAAACTAAGCTCCTCCCCACCTTGTCAAGAAGTGCACTTCGCATTGTCTTTTTCACGATAATAAATGACAATTCCATCTGTCCACTGGCTCAGGCCAATAAATCCTAGAGTCTCTCTTTGATCCTCCTTCCACCACCCTTCCCCCACCCTATTTTGAATCCACCAGAAAGCCTTAATGACTGTAGTTTCAAAATATATGCAGAATCTGACCAGTGTTTACCACCTCCACTGCTACTACCCTGGTCCATACCACCATCACTTCCATTTGGATTGCAACGAACACTTAATTGGTCTTCCTATTTCCACTATTGTTTATTCACTCATTTTGTTCTCAACACAGCTGATAGACTGATCCTTTTAAAAGATGTCATGTCATGTCACTCCTCTGCTCAGATTGGCTACTTATGTCACTCAAAATGAATGGCAAAGTCCTTACAACAATCTCAAGAGCTTCTTCTTTGTTCTGCCCCCTTCAACATCCCAACTTTCCTCTCTTACCTCCTCTTTTACTATTTCACCCTTCCCTGACTCTGCTCCAGCCACACTGGGCTACTTGCTGTTTCTGGAATAAGCCAGACTTACTCCCACTACAGGCCCTTTGTACTCACTATTACCTCTGCCAGGAGTACTCTTTATCTAAGATAGAAACATGGCTTACAGCCAGGCACAGTGGCTTATACCTATAATCCCATCACTTTGGGAGGCTGAGATGGGCAGATTGTCTGAAGTCAGGAGTTTGAGACCAGCCTGGCTAACATGGTGAAACCCCATCTCTACTAAAAATGCAAAATTTAGCCAGGCATGGTGGCACATGCCTGTAGTCCCAGCAACTCAGGAGGCTGAGGCAGGAGAATCACTTGAACCCAGGAGATAGAGGTTGCAGTGAGCCAAGATCACGCCACTGCACTCCAGCCCATGTGCAATGGGTAACAGAACAAGACTCCACTCCATCACACACACAAAAAAAGGCTCACTACCTTACCTCCTTCCAATCTTCACTCAGTAAGATCACTCCTTACTTTAGTAACGGCAGCGCTCCAAACTCCTACCTCCCCTTCTCAGCTTTTCTTTATAACATTTAATGTTTCTCATCACATATGTTTTACAGTGTATGTACAACGTTAAGTTCCATGAAGACAGGAATATTTGTTCATTTTGTTCATTGCTGCATCCCCAGCACTTGAAAAGTCCTGAGACACAGTAAATGCAGTCACCTTTCAGCCAGGAAATGTGCTAGTTGCTAGATATAGTACTGTTTTACTCCTGTAACCATATTGTCTTAGTCTTTTTCTGCTGCTATAATAGAATGCCACAGACTGGATAATTTACCAAAAAAAGAAGTTTATTTCTCACAGTTCTGGAGGCTGAAAAGTCCAAGAGCACGGCAGTAGCATCTGGCAAAGGTCATCTCATAGAGCAAGGGTGAAAGGCAGAAGTGAGTACAAGAGACAGAGATGGGGGCAGAAATCTCACCCTTTTATCAGAAATCCACTGCTATGATAACTACCCCTCTCCTGAGATAACAGCATTAATCCATTCATAAGGGCAGATCCTGCATAAGATTAACTCCTTTTAAAGGTTCCACCTTCCAATACTGTTACATTGGCAATTCCATTTCAATATGACTTTTGAAGGGGACATTCAAACTATTGCACACATCATTTCTCTGAAGTCAAAAATTCCCATCCAGATATCTCTGAAAAAAAATTTATTTCAGAAAACATACCAAGTAAAATCTTTATTATTACCACACTTATGTCCCAGACATATGCCAGGTTAACCCCTTATTGCTGATACTCTCATAAATCTACCTGACAGCATAAAGCAGAGCATCTTTTCTTAAAAGTGTATTTCCTAATAAAACTCAATAGAAGAAAACAAGTTCTCTGCCTGCCTTAAAATTAAGTCAAAGAAGTACTCTATAAACAAATTCAATAATAATGCCACTTTTAAAATTTTTCAGTGTGTGTAACTTGGATTTTGTCTGATTTTTGGCACCAGGATTCCTGTATTTTGTGAACTTGTTGGCAAAAATTACATGCATGTCATGTTTTTTTAGAGAGAATTCATTAAATGCACTAGACTTATCTAATTAACTTTTAAAATTTGAAGAAAAAAATCATTTATAATGAAAGCAGAAGAAATTTAAGAGAACCAACAGCAAAGAATTATTTAATAAGCTACTTTGTATTTTTTTCTCATTCTAGTCTCATCTCTTTAAATAAAGCACTGTTAAAGCTGCCTATTATTGAAACAATAGGATTTGGCTGGTGGCTTCCTGACCACCTTGTGGTTGAAACAGCAATGTGTTCACCAAAGCTATTTTCTTCCACTTCTTCGATGCCTATGTCAACAATAGATGACACTGGCATTCCCTTTGCACTTGGGTGTGGCCATATGACTCGATCATCATGTGTGATTTTGTCCTATCCTTCAGGCTGAAGCATTAAGAAATCTCTTATGTGATTCTCTCTGTTCATTCATTTTTTAGCTGAATGTGAAGGAAGCTTGAGTCCTTGAAGGACCACCAGATAGACTGCTCGCTGATCAGGAACATCTACTTTGGATCTGGTATATCAGTAGCAAATATACTTTTAATGTGTTAGGCCATTAGGATTTGGGAGTTAATCATGGCAATCACTGTTACTTATTTTAAGTAAAATACTACTAGAAATTGGGCCCCCAGAAGTAACTGGTTCGTAGTCCTGTCATAGCCATATCCTCCAGATGTCTGGCAGGAGCACATGTAAAATAAACATACTGCATAGCATCAAGAAAAGCTGCCTTTCATCTGTTTTATGCCATGACTACCACAGCATGGCAGAAGTAAACTAAGGCTTCCCAGAACTAAGAAATGTTCTTAAATATAAGTTAAAATGATTTGGAATGCAGTTCAGTGAATAAGAACCTTTCTTTACTCTTTAAATCAAAGTTAAGCTTAATATCTGCCCTTCACCCTTTGCTCCCAATAGTAATGAATTTAATAAGAATTTCTGTACCTATTTTCCCCAATCAGAAAAATCTTCCAAAGAGTTCTCTAAACATCCCTACTGTACCATAATATATTCCCTCTTAAAACAATAAAATAAATCTATTCATATATGTTTTTTGAATGTCTACTAGATCCAAAGCACTGAGATAATTCTGTGGAGAAAGAAAAGCACAATATATGATGCCTGCTTCTATTCCCAAGCTTAACTTTCCTAATTCAATCCCTCCTAATTCAAACTGTGTGTTTTTTGTTTATTTGTTTTTGCTTTTTTTTGACAGAGTCTTGCTCTGTCGCCCAGGCTGGAGTGCAGTAGCATGATCTTGGCTCACTGCAACCTCCGCCCCTAGGTTCAAGTGATTCTCCTGACTCAGCCTCCTGAGTAGCTGGGACTACAGGCATGTGCCACCACACCATCCTAATTTTTTGTATTTTTAGTAGAGACAGGATTTCACCATGTTAGCCAGGTTGGTCTCAAACTCCTGACTTCATGATCTGCCCTCCTCAGCCTCCCAAAGTGCTGGGCCACCACGCCCAGCCCAAACAATGTTTTTTAAAAAATTAGAACATATGAACATATGTGTCTATGATGACCAAGAAAAATGAGTTGGGATTATACTTGGAAGGAGGAGACTATAAATGAGACAGAAATCAATAATGGAGAAGTGAGAACAGAAGCAGTGGGCTAATGAGGATGGGGAGGTAGAACCAGATTTTCTTTCTGGGTAGAGGTTTTCCCACAATTACACAGATATTGCTTAGCTCCATGGCTCCTGAAGACTCCCGTCTTGAAGTTTCTAGACAGATATTACCTATATTTGTGGCTGTTGAACTATACTCCAACTTAGGCGTTTCTCGGACTAATACTGAGTTTACAAAGATGAGGATTCTAGGAACAGGTCTAAGTGACAAGAGCAGCCCTGGACTAGAGCCTGGAGGTGGCCTGGGTTAGAAAATGACGTGTAAAGTAATTCAGGCCCAAGTGTTCTTAGAAGACAGACATGGAGCCCAGCTTCTGAATATTTGTAATTCCCAATGGCGCTAAACAGATAAAGGTTTGCATTCTTGTTCTGCCATTTGTGAGCTGGTGATGTTATTTATATGTCACTTTGCTTCTCTGAACCTCCAGTTTCCTCACCTGTAAGATGGGAATGCTCACAGGACATATTCCGTAGGGTTATCATAAGAATTGAGATAACATATGTAAAGGATTCAGCACGGTATTTGGCACATAGTAAGCCCTCCACAAATGGTATTATTTAAATGCCTCATATGCATAATCTCCAAGGTTCTAGGAGAAGATCTTTTAATTTTATCCATCCTTTCAACCAACCAGAAAATTTTTAAAACCACCACCATCACAACAAAAACATTCAATTATCTGAATGAACTAATTATGGACACATATGGAGAATGTTCTGAAAATATATATATGTATATACGTATATACGTGTATGTATACATATACACGTATATATATTTAAGACAGAGTCTTGCTCTTTCGCCCAGGCTGGAGTGCAAAGGCATAATCTAGGCTCACTGCAATGGCATAATCTCGGCTCACTGCAACCTCCACTTCCTGGGTTCAAGCAATGCTCTCACCTCAGCCTCCCAAGTAGCTGAGACTATAGGTGAGCACCACCATGCCTGGCTAATTTTAGTATTTTTAGCAGAGACAGGGTTTCACCATGTTGGCCAGGCTAGTCTCGACCTCCTGACCTTAAGTGATCCACCCTCCTCTGCCTCCCAAAGTGCTGGATTATAGGCATGAGCCACCATGCCAGGCCTAAAAATATTTTTTAATACAATAAGACAGGCTTCAAAGATTTAACAAAAGATCTTAATGAAGATTTCCCCAAACTGTATGGCAGACTGAAGAAAAAAATGTTTTCCTACCACTTTATGATCATGACCAAATAACCTGATTGATATGGTTTGAATGTTTGTCCCTTCCAAATCTCGTTGAAATATGATCTCCTGTGTTGGAGGTGAAGCCCAGTAAGAGATGACGGATTTTGGGGGTGGATCCCTCATGAATGGCTTAGTGCCATCCCCTTGGTGAAGAGTGAGTTCTTTCTCTGGTAGTTCACGTAAGAGCTGTTTATTTTTAGTGTAGCACCTCCCCCACCTCTCTCCAGCTCCTGCTCTCACCATGTGGCATGCCTGCTCATCCTCCTGCTAGAGGCCCTCGCCAGTAGCAGATACCAGCACCATGCTTCCTTTACAGCCTGCAGAATCGTCAGCCAAAATAAATCACTTTTCTTTGTAAATTATCCAGTCTCAGGTATTCCTTTATAGCAATGCAAGAACAAAGTAACACACTGGTTCACTGAAAGAACAGATTCTGGAGATGACCTCGGGTGGCCTAAAATAAGTTTCTTGAACAAAATATACATCATTTTTGCTAGAAATTTGTTATTAGTACACAATCAACTAAAAGACAATGTTAACCTTTCAGTTGCTGCAACATCAGGAAGTATTAATGTGTGTGTGTGTGTGTGTGTGTGTGTGTGTGTGTGTGTGTGTGTGCTGGGTTGGGACAGCCAGGGCACTGGGTTAGGGGGAGGGGGTGCTGGAGGACAGAAACATTCAGAGGCTCAGAGCAATGGCTAATTACCAATCAGCAGGGGAACACTACGGACTGGCTATTCTGGTGCCTGCCAGTTGAATATCAGCCCTGCTTATCTTGCCACACATCCAACAAGGAAAGGCTGATAGCAAAAGAAAGTGAATTTAGAATTCTTACTGCTTACCTCTTATTTGCAACCTAGTGCTGACCTTCCCTTTTGCTCTTACTAGAGAATACTTACATTAGAAAGCCTGTGAGGCAGATTCTCATTGCTACAAAAGTACATGACTTTTAAAAAATTAATAGAAGCTTAAAATACAGTTGACTCTCAATTATTCATGTACAAAACAGGGTCTTTGTGAATTAAACACATCAGATAAGGCTGAAATAAAAGACTTTCTACATTCAGTAGGCACCCAGTTTTTCCTACACTGCTTAGGCAGACTGAGATCACTCAAAATACAGTTGCATTTTGCAACTGTATTTTAAATAAAAGCAAAAAAGATAGCCTGCTGTCAAACAAATCCCTTAAAACACATTAGCTATTTGACCTTGGATGAGATACTTGCATTCTCTGGTCTCATTTTCCTCCTCTGAACAGCAAAGGAGTGCGATTAAGCAGTTTCTGAAGTTCTTTCCAGATGCAATATTCTGAAATTCTCTCTTGAAGCTGATATTCCCCATGAGCAGTGACTCATAGAGACTTCCAAGATAGTCTAGCCAAACCTTATCCAATGCTAGAAGCCCCACTACAACATCTCATTGACCATCTCCATTTACATGAAATTTACTACCTCCTAAGATAGTCCAATCAAACTTCCAACAGCTACTTACAATAGTAGGTTCTTCCTTAGACTAAGCTGAAATCTACCTGTATTAGACAGGGTTTTCCAGAGAAAGAAAATCGACAATATATATACTATGAAAAACTGGCTCATGTGATTACGGAGGCTCAGAAATCTCAGTCTGCTATCTACAAACTGAAAACTCAGGAAAGCCTGAGTGTAATTCTAGTCTGAGTGTTAGACAGGAAAGGGGTCCTGATCCAGACCCCAAGAGCGGGTTCTTGGATCTGGTGCAATAAAGAATTCAGTAAAGCAAGAGTAAAGTGAAGGCAAATTTATTAAGAAAGTAAAGGAATAAAAGAATGGCTACTCCATAAACAGAGCAGCCCCAAGGGCTGCTGGTTGCCCATTTTTTATGGTTATTTTTTGATCATAAGCTAAACAAGGGGTGGATTATTCATACCTCCCCTTTTTAGACCATATAAGGTAACTTCCTTTTGTTGTCATGGCATTTGTAAACTGTCACGGCACTGGTGGGAGTGTAGCCTTGAGGACAACCAGAGGTCACTCTTGCGGCCATCTTGGTTTTAGTGGGTTTTTGCTGGCTTCTTTACTGCTACCTGTTTTATCAACAAGATCTTTATGACCTGTATCTTCTGCCTCCTATTTTGTCCTGTGACTTAGAATGCCTTAACTGTCTGGGAATGCAGCCCAGTAGATCTCAGCCTCATTTTACCCAGCTCCTGTTCAAGATAGTTGCTCTGGTTCACACATCTCTGACAGGAGACCAAAGAACTAAAAAGTCAGTGGAGCCAGTGGTGTAAATCCTAGTCCAAGGGCAGGAAAAGATAAGATACAGTGTCCCAGCTGGAGCAAATGGGTAAGAAGAAAAAGAGACAAACTTCCCCCCTCTTCTACCTTTTGTTCCTTTTTATTATACTCAGGCCCTCAATGGATTGCACAATGCCCTCCCTAATCTACTTTACCATTCAAATGCTAATTTTATATAGAAACAGCCACAGAGACACACCCAGAAATAATGTTTAATCTGTGAACTATGTGGCATAGTCAAGTTGATACAAAAAAATTAACTATCTCTGAAATTTTTGCATATAGACCATGAAAACTGAATACTCGATGTGTAAACCAAAAAATCAAACTCAAAGCTCCCCAGTCATCTGAATGGACCCCTATTCTCAGCAAAGATATTCTAATGTTAACCTGAAAATCTGGTTTAAGCCATGATGGGAAGGTAGAGCCAGATATGCCTCATTATACACTCTTCCCCTTTGGAGTTACTGGTAGAACACAGTTTTTAAGTCTGATAAGAAACATTTACAGTCTAGGCTCTCTGAAGCCTGCTATCTGGAGGCATCATCTACATGATAAAACCTTGGTCTTTACAACCCGGTATTGTAACCCAGACATTCCTTTCTTTAAATAATAACTCTTTCAATCAAATGCTAATCAGAAAATCTTTAAATCACCTATGGCCTGGAACCCCCCATTTCAAGTTGCCCCAGCTTTCTGGACTGAACCAATGTACCTCTTACACGCATTGATTGATGTCTCCTCTCTCCCTAAAATGTATAAAACCAAGCTGTGCCCCGACCATCTTGGGCACATGTGGTCAGGACCTCCTGAAGCTGTGTCAGAGTTGTGTCCTTAACCTTAACCAAATAAACTTTCTAAATTGATTGAGACCTGTCTCAGATACTTTTGGTTTACAAATGTAATTATACCTCTCTAGATAAGGACTATAATAGTGAATGTAATATTCTTACCAAGGATTAAAATAAAGTGTATAATGTAATTTAACTTTTGTGTATCAGTATAGCTGAAGGACAAGAACTTCATTTCTTGGAATGTTGCAGACTGAACTACATTCTGTACACATCTACATTCTACTTTCTACACTGAGCTTCATTCCAACAAGCAAGAGAACAATTGTTCAGATGTTCTGAAGCATGCTCATGTTTATTACCTCCACGTAAATATCTGCATTGTCATGTGGTTTGTGTAGACATGCTTTAAGAATAAATAAAAGTTTTCTGATATATGTATATATTTATAAAGGGTGATATTCTAATATTTAGATCATCAGATTTATTCAAACACAGCATTGTTGCCAGACAGGGGTCCTGATCCAGACCCCAAAAGAGGGTTCTTGGTTCTTACCCAAGAAAAAATTCAGGGTGAATTCACAGTGCAAAGCGAAAGCAACTCTATCAAGAAAGTAAAGTGGTGAAAAAACAGCTACTCCATAGATAGAGTATGGCATTCCCAAAAGTAAGAGGAGAAACACTTCCACCCTAGGTATAATACTCGTTTTAAAGATGAAGAAAAGATCATGGCAAGACGTGCTCCTCTACAAGGGTTTGTGATAAAGGATTAACTTTCTTAATTATACTATATTTTGCAAGAATTTATATTATTATCTTTAAAGCAAACTTAGGAATGCTTCTGTTCCCAAGATATCAAGATATCAGGACACTCCTAAGTATGGGTCTATTTAGTAAATGTTATCAATCTGTTCCCTTAATTATAAACATACAGAGACTAGGAATACCTAACTTTCTGGGAATGCAGCCTAGCAAGCCCTCATTTTTCCCTGCCCCCACTCAAGATGGAGTTGCTCTGGTTCCTACACCTCTGACAGCATTACTAGCAGGGCTTAATAATATCTTTCCAACTTTATCACATTAAAAATGTGTGACAGAGCTCTTAAAGGTTTTAAGCTAACAAGTTCAATTTAGTTCAACTCTCTGAAAAATAACATATTCATTTTTGTTTGCTTTTATTTGCCATAGCTATAGACATCCAAGATACTCTACAAATGCTGGAATCCAAATACTTCTTCATTGTAATCATAAACTAATCACTTTTCTAAGCATGGAGATTTACCTGATTGCTTCTATACTTTCAAATCAACATTAACTTATAGTCTCTTATAAAATCTGAAACACCTAAACAACTTAGTGAATATCTTGTTTCTAGGAATGTCCACAGACTGAGGACATGCAGGATTAAGCATCACATTTTTTTTAGACTTTCATGAAGTGAGGAGTTTCATTTGTACTTGATGTAAAACCATATCAAGAAGTTTAGATCTAAAACCGTATCAAGAAGTTTAGAAGTATGTATGAATGTCCGACAGGTAAAAGGTGCTGCCCTAGGCCAAGTGACAAAATAAACTTTGCTATGAATATTGTGCTTCAATTTTCTCATTTGCAAAAAGGAAGTAACACCATCAAACTGTGTAGCCTCCAGAGAAGAAAAAGTGTAAAAGAATATCGAAAATCCTAGAGAATACTACATAAGCATAAAGATGTTAGGATAGTTTCAATTCCCAATTGTCTAACTCTCTTATTTAAAAAAAAAAAATCCAAGCTAGAATTTCCTTCAGGACAAACTTTCTCAAGACATTTTAGAATTTCCTGCTTATTTTACTGCTAGCCAAAAGCACTGCAAAAACAGCCACTCTTGTAATTCCTTCACACCTCTGTTTCCAATCCTGGCCAGACTCTCAAACACAAAAAAGATGTGTTAAGATAGTCAGGGGAAAAGTTCAGTGGATGCTACTGACCCTCTAAAACAAACTTTGGAACAAAAGTGATGGAAGTTATTTTTTGGTAGTCAGCTTGCAGTTCTTCCATCTACGACTAATGTGATAAACCTGCTCTAAGTTCTAGAATTTTGATGATTAAGCATTTCAATTGCTCATCATGTTTTCCATATATTATATTTGTAATCTTTTTTTTTTTTTTGAGACAGAGTCTCGCTTTGTTGCCAGGCGCCAGGCTGGAGTGCAGTGGCGCGACCTCAGCTCACTGCAACCTCTGCCTCCCGTGTTCAAGCAATTCTCCTGCCTCAGCCTCCCGAGTAGCTGGGACTACAGGCACGCACCACCATGCCAAGCTCATTTTTTGTATTTTTTTAGTAGAGACGGGGTTTCACC
>CAUYLG010016466.1:0-18150 GCA_963573385.1 Cacajao melanocephalus
TAAAGTAATTCCTAATTAATTTTTCTTTGTAGATAGATCAAGCACCTCCAAAATACAAATTCCTATACACAGTGAGCACGTTACTTAAAATGAACACTTAAGTAAATTAAGTACGTGGACAGCCTTGGGATAAGCTGACATTATATATTCAGCTAGGTAGGCAACAAACCATAGTGCCAAATGGAAAAAGTGTATTTGCAAATAAATTTTTAAAAACTAAGTTAATTTTTATAATTAAATACAGAAAATATACTGATTTGCTAAAATAAATAAGATGTGATGTATTAACACTTCACTATAAAGAATGCATACCAGAACATTTATAAACAGTGAATGAGTCTTATTAAGAATAGTTTACTACAATAAACGCTGGCTAAATAGAAGTGCATATTGTGAAGCACTATGGGTGGTATATGTTTTGCCACATACTTTTGTTACCTTGAGGTAGATAACACATGTGTACCAAATTCGGCATTCATTTTCAGTTGCTGCTGGTATCATGTGTTTTAAGAAATGTGTACAGTATGAAAAACTTGAAAATACTCATGAATGAAAAATGTCTTAGGAAAAAAATAGATATTTTCATGCAGTTATGTACAATCTCACTGTGTAAATTTCAAGGCAAGGTTTGTTTCCTGTAAAACAGATCACTGTTCTATGAGAGAATGTTCTTGTCTTAGTGCATTGCTTTTGTCTCCTCCTGCGTTGTATTATTTTACTCTAGTCTTTATTTTTGTGTGCAAATGACATGCCAGTTAAAATGAAAACGATCTCACATGTAGAAGAAGAAAGTCTGGATTTTAAAAACCAAGAACTAATAAAATCCTTACTAAATGACACCATCTGATTCAAGTAAAAAATGACTTAAACACTAGTAATAAAAAAAGACAAAACACATTTCATGAAGAATACAAAGATAAAATGTCTGCTGAGTGAGTGTTTTAGTTCAGATGTTTCAGAATGCTGCTGTATGTTTTGTGAGGAATCTGAGGGGAAGATTTCATAGCAGAAGGTGTTAAGGTGGCCTGTATTGACTTGAGTGGTGACCCAACTGGACTGTGAAACTGCGGGATGCCTATGGACTCGAGCTGCTTGTTAAAGAGGAACTCCCCACTGTTGTTCAGAAATCCTTCCTCATTTCCTCTCTCCCCAAGCTTCCCATCCTCTATGGGCTCCGTTTCTAGCATTTCAGTATCTTCTTTCTTGCTAAAGAACTTGTCCAGGTAACTAGTGTAAGTGTTTTCCTTCTCAAGTTGCTCATCCTTCCTTACCTCACAAAACTGATTTATGAAAAAACAGTCCTCCCCACCACTCACAAACTGACTGTCCCAAGAAGACTGGTACAAGGCTTCTAACTGAGCCAAATTTGCCATTCCTTTTTCCTGTTTTTCTTGGCTTACTGACTTTGATATCAAACTTTTCAACTCTAGTTGGGACACCGAGCTATTCAAGTCATTTAATTTATCAACAACATCAGCAGGCTCATGTTGGGAACTAAGCTGAATAGTTCCTGCAATAAAGGAATCAAAATCAAATCCCTGATTTTTTTCCCTTTCTTTTCCAGCCAGTTGCTGTGATGCTTCCTCTAGTGCTATCTGGGCTTTAACCAATCCATTCCTTTCACACTTTGACTTGCCTTTCTTATCAGATTTTTCTTTGCTTTGTTCTTTCCAATTGGAAAGATCTATAATAAGCTTGGGTTCATAGTAATGGTTAACTTCACTCTCTCTCCAAACTAAGTTATCTAAATATGATGATGACCTCGTTTTGTAGTTACAAGTGTGGCTACACTCCAGATCACAGTATTTGTTTTCATGATGATCTGGGTACTGCCAACAAGGCTCAGTAGAGTAACTGGTATCAAAAGCAGGATCTTCCAGATACTTTTCCCGATCTCCATCCAAATATTTTCGGGGATCAACTTGTACTTCCTCTTCATCAGTGACATCAGACAGAGCTCTTGGATCAAGCTGAACTTCATCAATATCAAAGTTGTTATGTATAGGCCAATCATGCTCTGAAAACTGACAATCATGGTACCTGAAAAAAATCAATGCACACTAGTGTTACTCCACGTGGTTGACTTCATTTTCTAATTCACCGAGTACCTTTTACGTGACAGCACTGTGCTAGGTCTATGAGGGGATAATTATAGGAAAATAAAGCCAAATGTCTGCCTTGCCCTCCCAGAACTTACTCTGGATGGGTAAGCTGTGTTACTATATTTGGTAACTGGCAATGAAGTATGTAACCTCATGAGGAACTGAGTCTTGCATTCTTAAATAAGACCAATTCTCATTTATCTCCAGTTTGTTTTTTGTCCACCAGTTTCAGGCAGATAAAAACTTTCATGGCCACAAAATACAGAATCTCAATCGGGTACCCTACAAATTTTTACTTTTCAGTAAGAGCAACTAGAAGAGGAGGTTCACTGGAAAACTCATCACCATGAGTAGCAAAAATCTCCCCAAGTATACAGGTTACTGAATGTGCTATCCTATTACTGACCCATGACAGCAAAGTGACCCCACCATGCACAATCATTGATATATACAAAAATTGGTTGGGGGACAGGGAAGAGCGAAAAGAAAAGAGATTAGATAATGTATCTAAGTATAACAGAAAATGCAGGCCGGGTGCAGTAGCTCACGCCTGCAATGCTAGCACTTTGGAAGACTTAACATGGGTGGACCACTTGAGGATAAGTTTAAAACTAGCCCAGACAACATGGTGAAACCCCATCTCTACTAATAATACAAAATTAGCTACGCATAGTGGCAGGTGCCTATAATCCCAGCTACTAGGGAGGTTGAGGCTGCAGCAAACTGAGATCGCACCACTGCACTCCAGCCCGGGTGACAGAGTGAGAATCCATCTCAAAAAAAAAAAATTAACTGAACGCGGTGGTGGGCGCCTGTAGTCCCAGCTACTAGGGAGGCTCAGGCAGGAGAACTGCTTGAACCAGGGAGGTTGCAGTGAGCAGAGAGATGGTGCCACTGCACTCCAGCTGGGGTGAAAGAGTGAGACTGTCTCAGTAAAGAACCATATTTAGGGGATAGAAATGGACACATGGATAAAAAAAAAGTAGTCTGCAAATTTGTGTAAATACACCAATATCTCACCATTTGAGGAGGGGAAAAAAATTTTTTTTAATCATTTTTTTTTTTTTGAGACAGAGTCTTGCTCTGTCGCCAGGCTGGAGTGCAGTGGCAGGATCTCGGGTCACTGCAACTTCTGCCTCCCGGGTCCAAGCAATTCTCCTGCCTCAGCCTCCCAAGTAGCTGGGACTACAGGCACACACAACCATGCCCAGCTAATTTTTGTATTTTTAGTAGAGACAGGGTTTCACCATGTTGACCAACCAGGATGGTCTTGATCTCTTGACCTCATGATCCACCTGCCTCGGCCTCCCAAACTGCTGGAATTACAGGCGTGAGCCACCGCGCCTGACCTAAAATCTTAAGATTGGCATTAGTAGTTTCCAAACCTGGCCATGTATCAAAATCACCTGATGACTCTGTAAGCTACCATCCTACTCTGAAGCAGAATTATGTTTAAACTTCCCCACAAATTATTTTTTTCAAACGAAGTCTCATTCTGTCACCCAGGGTGGAGCGCAGTGTCACGATCTCGGCTCACTGCAATAGCCACTTCCCAGGTTCCAGCGATTCTCCTGCCTCAGCCTCCCCAATAACTGGGACTACAGGCCCCCACCACCCCACCCAGGTAATTTTTGTATTTTTAGTACAGACAGGGTTTCACCACTTTGACCAGGCTGGTCTCAAACTCCTGACCTCAAGTAATCGGCCCACCTGGGCCTCCCAAAGTGCTGGGATTACAGGCATGAGCTACCGCACCTGGCCAAACTTCCCCTCAAAATTTAGAAATCCAGTTCTTTCACTTTTGAAACATCAAAATATGGTTAACATTGTAATGTTTAGACTATAAAAGTCCATTTTTCTGAACCTGTGTTAAGTGTGTTCACATTAATTTTGTCATTATGAAAACAGATTCAAATATTGGCTGAGTGCAGTAGCTTACACCTGTAATTCCAACACTAGGAGGCCGAGGCAGGTGGATCACCTGAGGTCAGGAGTTCGAGACCAGCCTGGTCAACATGATGAGATCCCACCTCTACTAAAAATAGGAAAAATTAGCCGGGCATGGTGGCGGGTACCTGTAATCCTAGCTACTCAGAAGGCTGAGGCAGGAGAATCACTTAAACCCAGGAGGCAGAGGTTGCAGTGAGCCGAGATCGTGCCACTGCACTCCAGAGTCGGTGACACAGCGCGACTCCATCTTAAAACAACAAAAATATTGCCTATAACATGACTCGAAAATATTTTTTATCTCAAGACATACCACTGAGACACTGGAGATATTTTATTGGATATGAGTCTTGTCATCTAACATCTTAAATTTTTCTGACATTCATAAATGATTAATTTCTAATCTTCAGTTAAAGGACTTTATAATTTTATTAACTAAATATGACTAATGACTTTGAAAATGTTTCAAAGTAGCATTTAACTTTTCCCATCATGTATCGTCTGAGCAGTAATTACTTTATTAAACATTTAAATTAAAAGCTACTTACAAATATATTAGGGACCAATAGTAAATTTTTCGTTTTGGAATGGAGTATTGCTCTATTGCCCAGACTGGAATGCAATGGCACGATCTCAGCAGCCTCTGCCTCCCGGGTTCCAACAATTTTTCTGCCTCAGCCTCCCAAGCAGCTAGGACTACAAGCACCTGCCACCACACCCCGCTAATTTTTGTATTTTTACATTACTGAATTTTTAAGACTTCTACACTGTCTTCTATAGAATTTAAAAATAAAAACTCACTACATCTGCTTCACTGAAAGTTCAGTAAATATTATTTTTCTAATTTAGGATTATTTTACCTTTCCCAGTTATAAATGTGACTGTGAGTTTCATCCATAAGCAAAATATCATCAACTTCATCTTCAATATGAAAAGGATGGCTTGAAATTGGCTCATCCATCGGAAAAGAATATATGCTCATGTAAGGATGGGAGAGCGCTTCTTCTGCTGTTAACCGATCCATGGGGCTAAATGTCAAAATTTGTTCCAGGAAATCCAGTGCTGCAGAAGGAAAGGTAAAAGGTTTTCAGAAAAGAATTGCTTCTCTTTAGAAAAACAGCAAATGTTGATTTCATTTATTTAAATGACTAGCTAAGTGATTACCTTAGCACTTCATACTACCCAACAGGAACTGAGCATCTTAATTGTACTAAGAAGTCCCCATCTTATAAAAGGGAAAAATGGACTACACAATTACACAGTTAAATTTGTTGGCTGGGCATGGTGGCTCACACCTATAATCCCAGCAGTTTCGGAGGCCAAGGCAGACGGATCATAAGGTCAAGAGATCAAGACCATCCTGGCCAACACGGTGAAACTCTGTCTCTCTTAAAAATACAAAAATTAGCTGAGCGTGTTGGCACTTGACTATAGTCCCAGCTAGTCGGGAGGCTGAGGCAGGAGAATCATTTGAACCCATGAAGCAGAGGTTGCAGTAAGGTAAGAATGCAACACTGCACTCCAGCCTGGTGACAGAGCAAGACTCTGTCTCCAAAAAAAAAAAGAAAATACTATTTTAACTACTATAAAAGTTAGACTTTCGTTTATACCAACAAATCCTAAAGACATGTTACTCCATTTTGAGACGTGAAATTTACTGCTTTAAGGTTGACAATGTTTTAATTCTAAGCTCCAATTTCTAAGCTTGCATAATTCCTCACATTTAGTATCTAACATTGTTAACACCAATCCAGAAACTCTTTTATGTATTGCTCCTAGGGATTAATCCAGAGTCACATACACTATTTTTGCTTGAGTTTTGCTCTTTCCTCCACCTCTTCGTTGTCTTGAAGAGCTGTGCTTTCCCCTGGACTCAAGTCTCTTTCACATCTAAGTCATATCCATACCATTATAACTTAACATATAACCCTCACAGAATTCCATCCCAGCTTAACTTTCTGGAATCTGGAAAGTGATTCAGAGAAAGAAAAAAACAGATCATAGCCTACATACCAGGACAAAAAAGGGAAAATGAGAGTTAAAGTTTCAGGTATACCTCAGGTATACCTTAAGTATATAAAGACTATTTGAGAGAAAGCCCCATATCTATGGATAAAAAGCCCAAGCTTCCCTACATGGATTCTGCTTCACACACAGGCATGAACGTTGAGAGTTACTCTCAATTCACAATACCTTCTCTACTAATTCCTGGAAGCAGTTGAGTTAAAGGTTTGTGTGGCTCAGTCATGTCATTTCTAATGTAAACTGGAATTACGCTGAGAAGCTCCTGACGATCTTCCTCATGTACAACGGGAATAGATTCTAAAATCAGCTGCATCTGTTCAAGTTCATGTGCACCTGAGGGTTAAAACACACACACATTCCTCAATGTTTACTTATTTCACAATAAACATACTAAAATAAATTTAAGTATTATAATGACCCAGTGGGGGGGATTTGAATTGAACCATCAGCAGGTTTTTACTGCTTTGAATATCACCAATCTATTTAACTTTCTGCTTACTGAGATACATAGTTTTAGCTGCTTTCTTTCCATAGGGAACTGACTCTAAGTTTGGTCTCATATTAAGGTTATCACAAACAAATGCAAAAAAAAAAAAAGCAATTAAGATTCAAGAGATCTGGATTCTGGTCTTAACTGTACCACTGGCTATAACTCGGGAGACAATAGCTAACATCTCTAAGACTTCATTTCATCATCAATGAAATGGAGGGTTGGACTAGACTTGTAAAACAAGAAGTTTTATAGTACTATGTTAGGGCTCAGTTGGCATTTCTAGGCTGTTAGGCAATTAAATAAAGGGGGAAACTTTAGGCTAAATAGGTGATCTTTAAAAATTCTATTTGCTGTATATTCCAGCCTGGATGACAGAGACCCTGTCTCAAAAACAAAAAACAAAAATTCCACTTGCCTTTCCTTTAATGTCTAAGTTCATTTAACATTTTAATTTTCTCTAGCCATGCTGCCAGCTAAAGAAAAAAATGTTTATTTTTAGTTCCTACTATGAGCAGGACACTTGAGAATATAGTTGTGAAACAAAACAGACCAAGTCTCTGCCTTCATGGATCTTACAATCTTGTGGACAAAGATAATTCTGTAAAGAATAGTAGGTCTTACGGTGACATATGATATAAAGAAAAACAGAGCAGGCTAAGGGTGATAGCACTGTTGGGAGGAACAGAGTTGTTAATATTTCAACACCAGCTTGGCCAACGTGGCAAAACCCCATGTCTACTAAAAATATAAAAATTAGCCGGGCCTGGCGCACACTAGCTAGCTACTCAGGAGGCTAAGGCATGAGAATTGCTTGAACCCTAGAGGAGGAGGTGGCAGTGAGCCAAGATCATGTCACTGCACTCCAGCCTGGGCAATACAGAGAAACTCGGTCTTTAAAAAAAAAAAAAAAAAAAAAAAAAAAAATCAAGGCAGGCCTCACTAAGAAGTGGAAAATTAAGGAAGTGGGGAATACACCAAACATTCGTATGGAAGAGAGAAAGGAGTTCTAGGAAGATGGAAAAGCCCAGAGGAGAGAGGTGGGTTGGTATGTCCAAGAAACAATCAGACAATCGCAAAAGTAGAGTAGCTTGGGGCAGATAGTGGGAGATGAAGTCAGAATGTTACTATACTAGAACACAGAGGGTTTGCTTTACCCTGAGTTTGATGGGAAGCCAACATACAGTCTGAGCAAAGATATGACATGATCCACCTTATCTTTCAACAGGACCACTCTGGCTGCGATGTGGTAACTAAAGACAGCAAACACTGAAGCAGGAAAGAGAAGGTCCATTTAACAGGTGAGACATAATGGCTGACTGGATTGGGGCAGGGAATAGTAAGAGAGAGAATCACAAGTGGTTAGAGTCTGCATATAATTTCAAGAAAGAGCCCCCAGGATCTGTGCTAACAGAAGTGAAGGACCACCACGAGATTTTTGCCTAAGCAACTAAAAAATAGAGGTACTGGTTTGCTAACATGAGGGAAGATGGTAAAAACCAAGGATGAGGAAGAAATACCAGGGGCCCAGTTCTGGTAGGTTAACTTTGGGATGTTATTAGACATCTGAGTGGAGATACTGAGTTAAGGAACCTGGAATTCAGATGACAGGTCAGGGCTGAAGACATAAATTCAGGAGGCATCATCAGCTAAGAGATAATTCCTAAGGAATGAAAAAGAATGAGATTACCCAGGGACTAAGTGAAGCTAGAGAAGCAAGGAGCCCAAGGACTGAATCTGGGACACTTCCAACATGAGGGGAAAGAGAAAAAAAGGCAAGGGCAACTGAAAAGAGGCAGGGGAAGAATTCAAGAGTGCTGTGCTGAAAGGCTGGTGAAAAAGCACCTGAGGAGGGGATAATCAATTGAGACAAATGCTAGAGATGGCTGAAAATGAGGACTTAGAATTGGTAAGGGATTTAGCATTATGGAAATCAGTGGTGACACCGAGGAGAGTGGTTTTTGGTGGAGGGCCAAGCCAGACTGCACAGGGTGAAAGACAGAACATACGCAGAGGAATTAAGAGTAGCAAGGATGCACACATCTTCTGAATTTTACATTCAAACAGTGCAGTAGTATATGGCAATAGCTGAGAACTGTGGGGTCAGTAGAGGGTTTATTTTGTAAGACTGGAAAAATTCTATCGATGTTTGAATGAACAAAAATGATCTAACAGAAGGGGTACAGCAAAGACGCAAGAGATGGAAGCAATAGAGCAGGGAAAGAGGAAAACACCTACTGACCAAGTGGAAGTGTTAACCTGGGTCGGAACACCTGCAGAGAGACAATCTGGACACACAACAGAAATGCACCAAAAAACAAGATGATAACACTTTCTACAGGCTAAACATACACTGCTTTCCAGTGAATGCTTGGTCCTTACCTTTTGTTGCTCTGTTCATTCGCCATTTATACCTAATAACCACCAAGATCTCCCTTCATGTTTTTATTGAATGGTTCACTGACAAAAATCAGTACAGCATCTAGTACCTAGAAACAATCTACAACCTACATCTTTCCAATCATTTCACAAACAATTCCTATTGAATGTAAAACTATGCTACTTAGAAGTTTATACAACAAATCCAATTATTTTTCTTTCTATACTTAATGTCTGAATATGCACTGAACATTTAAAAATACATGAATATAGCCAGGAGCGATGGCTCAAGCCTGCAATCCCAGCACTTTGGGAGGTCAAGGCGGGTGGATCACCTGACATCAAGAGTTCAAGACCAGCCTAACCAATATGGTGAAATCCTGTCCCTACTAATGTTAGCTGGGCATGACGGCATGCACATGTAGTCCCAGCTACTCAGGAGGCTGAGGCAGGAGAACTGCCTGAACCCAGGAGGCGGAGGTTGTAGTGAGCAGAGTGTGCACCACTCATTCCGGCCTGGGTCACAGCAAGACTCCGTCTCAAAAAAAAAAATAAAACCAGCTACATGAATACTTTTGTATAATCTCCAGGAGCAGGAGGTACCAACCTCATTTCTATGACTTGGAGCATAACCAAATGATTTTTCTTTTTTTTTTTTGAGACGGAGTCTCACTCTGTCGCAGGCTGGAGTGCAGTGGCACAATCTCAGCTCACTGCAACCTCTGCCTCCTGGGTTCCAGTGATTTTCCTACCTCAGACTCCCGAATCGCTAGGACTACAGGCGAGTGCCACCACGCCTAGCTAATTTTCGTATTTTCAGTAGAGACCGGTTTTCACCATGTTGGCCAGGATGGTCTCGATCTCTTAACCTCGTGATCCGTCTACCCTGGCCTCCCAAAGTGCTGGGATTATAGGCGTGAGCCACTGTGCCCAGCCTGATTTTTCACTATAGTCCTGCTCTGTTGCTCAGGCTGGAGTACAGTGGCATGATCACGGCTCACTATAGCTTTGATCTGCCAGGCTCAAGCAATCCTCCCACCTGAGCCCCTTGAATATCTGGGACAATAAATGTGTTCCACCACGCACAGCTACATTTTTGTTTTTCGTCTTTTTTTTTTTTTTTTTTGTAGAGACAGGGTCTCACTACGGTGCCCAGGCTGGTCTTGAATGCCTGGGCTCAAGTGATCCTTTGGTCTCAGCCTCCAAAAGTGCTGGGATTATAGGTATGAGCCAGCACACCTGGCTTGTATTTCTGACTCGTTACTATGGTGGCTTTAAAATGTGTCCACTTGGCCAGGCATGGTGGCTCAAGCCTGTAATCCCAGCACTGTGAGAGGCTGAGGCAGGCAGATCACCTGAAGTCAAGAGTTTGAGAGCAGCCTGGCCAAAAGGGTGAAACTACTAAAACTACAAAAGTGAGCTGGGTATAGTGGCAGGTGCCTGTAATCCCAGCTACTCGAGAGGCTGAGGCAGGAGAATCGCTTGAACCCTGGAGGCCGAGCTTGCAGTGAGCTGAGATCACGCCACTGTACTCCAGCCTGAGCAAAAAGAGCGAGACTCCATCTCAAAAAAAAATTATACACACACACACACAGTTTACCCTTGTTCATTCAAGGTGAAAAATGAAAAAGGTCCAAAAATTATTTTGATACTCCTCCCTTCAAAGGGTGGAACTCCGCTCCCATTGAGCATGAAGTATACTTAATGACTCGATAGTATGTAACTTCTGAGACTTGGTCACAAAAAGATATTTTACATTATTGTCAACTGATTTTTGACAAAAGTGTCAAGATAATTCAATGGGGAAAGACTATTTTCAACAAATGTGCTAGGACAGGTGAATGTCCACATGCAAAACAATATGTAAGAGTTAGCTGGGCATGGTGGCTCACGCCTGTGATACCAGCACTTTGGAAGGCCAAGGCGGGTGGATCACAAGATCAGGAGTTCAAGACCAGCCTGACCAACATGGTGAAACCCTGTCTCTACTGAAAATACAAAAATTGGCTGGGAGTGGTGGTGCATGCCTGTAATCTCAGCTACTCAAGAGGCTGAGACAGGAGAATCGCTGGAACCTGGGAGGTGAAGGCTGCAGGGAGCCGAGATCGTGCCACTGCACTCTAGCCTGGGCAATGGAGCAAGACTCCAGCTCAAATAAATAAATAAATAAATAAAATAAAATAAAATTCTTGTTTCAAAAGACACTATCAAGAAAGTGCATGTAAATCACAAAGGATTTCTATTCCGAATTATGTAAAGAACTTACAACTCAATAATAAAAAGACAACCCAATTAAAAAATGGGCAATGGATCTGGATAGACATTCAGCATCATTAGTTATGCAAACCAAAAATCACAATGAGGCTGGGTGCAATGGCTCCCACCTGTAATCCCAGCACTTCGGGAGGCCAAGGCTGGCAGATCACTTGAGGTTAGGAGTTCTAGACCAGCCTGGCCAACATGGTGAAACCCTGTCTCTACTGAAAAAACAAAAACCAGCTGGGCGTGGTGGCACATGACTTTGTAATCCCAGCTACTAGGAAGGCTGAGGCAGGAGAACTGCTTGAACCCAGGAGCCAGCAGTTACAGTGAGTAGAGATCATGCCATTGCATTCCAGCCTGGGCAACAAAGCAAGCCTTCGTCTCAACAAAACCAAACCACAATGAGATACTACTTCATACCCGGTAGGATGGCTATACTCAAAAAGACAAAATTTAACTCTCATACATTGCTGGTGGGAATGTAAAATGGTACAGCTGCGCTGGAAAATTGTTCTTCAAAGAGTTACCACGCGACCTAGCAATTCCACTCCTATACCCAAGAGAACTGAAAACATGTTCACACAAAAACTTGTACACCAATATTCACAGCAGCATTATTCATAATTAAGAAAAAGTAGAAACCCACATGCCCATCAACTAATGAATGGATAAACAACATGTGGTGTATCCATATAGCAGAATACCATTTGCCCATAAAAAGAAAAAATTACTAACATCTGCCACAACATGGTAAACCTACAAAATACTGTTACATGAAAGAAGCCTGTCACAAAGTCCAAATGTTATATGAAACATTCAGAGTAGGCAAATCCGCAGAGACATAAAGTAGATTAGTGGTTGTCAGGAGCTGGGGAAAAGGGGAAATGAGAAGTGTCTGCTAATGGTTGCAGGACCTTTTAGGAGCAAAGACAGTGTTCCAAAATTAGATTGTGGTGATGGCTACACAACTCTGTGAATACACTAAAAAAATATGGAACTGTATACTTTAAAAAGATTTACTGGCTTTCTCCTTGCTTTCTCTTGGATCATTAGTTCTAGAGGAAGTCAACTGCCATATTATGAAGACACTCAAGCAATCCTATGGAGAAGCTCACATGGTGAGGAACTGTCATGTAAGTAAGCTATCTGGAAGTGGATCCTCCTGCTTTGGTCAAGCCTTCAGGTAACTGCTGCCCTTACCAACATTTTGACTGAGAAAACCTGAGCTAGAACGAAACCACTCCCACATTTTGACACACAGAAACTGTTAAGACAATAATAAATGTTTGTTGTTTAAGCTACTAAGTTTTAGAGTAATTTGTCACACCACAACAAATACAGATTTATTTATATATGCTGGAAGGCACTTGATATGAGCAACATAACCCCAATCACAGTACTGTTCTTAAGCAAAGAAAAAAATCAATCCATTTAATCATTTAGTTTCCAGGAATCCCTTATATTTTCTCACAGTGATTGCATTTCAATTTAGAAAACTATCACACATCTTAGAAAAAAAAAATTTTTGAGACAGACTCTTGCTCTGTTGCCCAGGTTGGAGTGCAGCGGTACGATCTTGGCTCACGACAAACTCAGCTTCCCAGATTCAAGAGATCTTCCCACCTCAGCCTCCCAGGTAGCGGGGATTATAAACACATGCCACCAAGCCTGGCTAATTTTTAGTAGAGATGGGTTTTCACCATTTTGGCCAGGCTGGTCTTGAACTCCTGACCTTGTGATCCACCCACCTCAGACTGCCAAAGTGGTGGGATTACAGGCATGAGCCACCATGCCAAGCAATTTTTTTTTAACACTGTCTTTCTCTGTTGCTCAGGCTGCGTGCAATGGTGCGATCCCGGCTCACTGCAACCTCCCCGGTATCTGGGATTACAGGTGTGCACCATCAGGCCCAGCTAATTTTATTTTTAGTAGAGATGAGGTTTCACTATGTTGGTCAGGCTGGTCTTGAACTCCTGACCTCCAGTGATCCATCCACCTCAGCCTCCCAAAGTGCTGGGATTATAGGCATGAGCCACCACACCCAAGCCAGAAATTTTACATAAATATAAGAAAAAAATTATAAACGACTGCTTAATGTTATATAAACTAAGTACTGGCATTAACATACTTAAAAGACATTTATGCATGCTGTCCTTTCTTTACCAGTGCTCTCCTATGTACACTACTCTTTCTTATGTAAATAGACCCTGGCCTATTCCTCTCCTTCTGCTCTTGCCACAGTCCAGGGGTTGGCGGGGGAGGGCCACTCTAAAAATTGTTATAGTGGGGAAAAAAGTAGTGTCAAGGCAGGGCACGGTGGCTCACCCCTGTAATCCCAGTACTTTGGGAGGCCAAGGCAGTACTTTCATGAGGTCAGGAATTCAAGACCAACTTCGCCATCATGGTGAAACCCCGTCTCTACTAAAAATACAAAAAATTAGTTGGGCATGCCAGTGCACACCTGTAATCCCAGCTGCTAGGGAGGCTGGGGCAGAAGAATTGCTTGATCCTGGGAGACGGAGGTTGCAGTGAGCCAAGATCTTGCCACTGCACTCTAGCCTGGGCGACAGAGCGAGACTCCATCTCAAAACAAAACAAACAAACAAAAAGTAATGTCAAAAGACAGAAAAAGGCCTAAGTCACTACCACATCACTTCCCCAACTAAAAAATCTTCAGTACCCCTATGTTTTACTTTTCCAAATGGAAAGTCCTCTACGTACTTTCTAAAATACTTTCTAGTATTCTGACCCCATCTTAACTAGTCATAAATATGTTTATTGTTATTTGACAACTTGCATTAATCTCAGATTAATGAATGCCCTAGGCTTATGCTTTTATTTATATGGGTACCCTTAAATAACACATTTTCTCTCCTCCCCAATTAAAATTCCTCGCTATTTCTAAATAGTGAAAAATCTTTTAGACTCCATAATACCTTCCATTCCAGCAATCACTGATGCATTGCTTCTCCAAGTTTATAGCTCTGGTCTATATTAAATAATTTTATACAGACACATGCTTTGCTTTATGACACAAGACATTTTTCATGGATGATTCATCTCATCTTGACAAAGTTCTCTCTCACACACTTCTTTACACTTATAAATAGCACCAAACTTAAAAAATTACACTTGTTTATTTATAGAGGGAGGGGACCAAGAAAAATTTGTTGGATTTTCAACAATAGCTTAAAATTTTCACCAGGAAGTGAAGACACTGACAGAATTATGCAACTCAAATATCAACACACATTACCAACAAGTATTATGGGTCCACAACATATGAAATTATATTTAAACACTAGAATTCTGATAATTTATCAAGTGACCAATTTAGCAAATATGTACGTTTTCTCAGTTTTTTGAATAAAAACACTGATTTTTTTTTTTTTTTTTAAAGATGGGGTTTCACCATGTTGGCCAGGCTGATCTTGAACTCCTGACCTCAGGTGATCCACCCACCTTGGCCTCCCAAAGTGCTAGGATTACAGGCATGAGCCACCGCGCCTGGCCTAAAAACACCAATTTATCTGTTCATTTTAGTATTCTAGATCACAACAAATTATTTTAAATCGTATATACATCTTGCTTCAGAGATAAATGCAAAATTATTTCTCTTTGGGATAATTTGTTTCCCCACAAAATACTAACCTGCAAAAAGGGTTTTACCAGTCAGCATTTCAGCAAAGATGCAGCCTGCTGCCCACATGTCAATGGCTTTCGTGTAATTATTAGGAGAAAGTAAAAGACGTGGAGATCTGTACCATTTAGTAACCAATCCTTCAGAAAGATGACCCTACAAAAGAAACAAACATATATACCATTTTTTACTTTACCTAAAGAACAGCACTTCAAACTTGATTAAAGAATCTTTAATCTTTAACCCCAGCATTTTGGGAAGCTGAGGTGGGTAGATCACTTGAGGCCAGGACCAGCTTGGGCAACATGGGGAAACCCATCTCTACTAAAAATACAAAAATTAGCCTGGCATGGTGGTGCATGCCTGTCGTCCCAGCTACTTGGGAGGATGAGGTGAGAGGATCACTTAAGCACAGGACACAGAGGCTGCAGTGAGCCAAGATCATGCCACTCTGTGCCAGCCTGAGTGACAGAGCAAGACCCTGTCTAAAGAAAAAAAAAAAACATATATATATCTCCAGTTATAGTGTTAACTCTAGGCCACACATTTTTCAGAAGATGAGCTGGTTTTCAAAGTCTTGAGATAATCAAGGAGCAGGTATGCTTCAAGTCAGAGCAGTAGGGAAGAACATCAGAGGAGCTGCTTATAAACCGATGTCAACCTCCCTACTGACAACCCAGGGGGCTTGGCTCTACTATAAATCCCATACATAATCAATTTATTCTACTTTACAATTACAAAGCATCTTATAAAACCTTATACATATATTGCTTTATTTCATCCTCAAAACTACCCTGAGACATTGTGATGGTAGGTATTAACTCCATTTTATAGGTGTGATGACACAGAGATTCAGGGATCTGTTTCCGGTCATATAGCTAGCTGGATGTAGAAATGGAGTCAATTTTAGATAGTGTAAGTCTTCGCTCAC
This sequence comes from Cacajao melanocephalus, assembly GCA_963573385.1. Taxonomy (NCBI): domain Eukaryota; kingdom Metazoa; phylum Chordata; class Mammalia; order Primates; family Pitheciidae; genus Cacajao; species Cacajao melanocephalus. The sequence continues at coordinate 15,777 of CAUYLG010016466.1, forward strand.
TGCTCTATCCACCACACTTCACAGTGAATATATAAAAAAGACACAGTCAGTTTAATACTCATCTGTTTTTTCTCTAGAAAAAAAAAAAGTGTCTGTGTTGCCCAGGTTAGTCTCCCTCCTGCCCCAGCCTCCCAAAGTGCTGAGGTTATAGGCATGAGCCACCGCACTCCCAGCCTAATACTCATTTTCTACATTAAAACTTTCTTAAGTAAAAATACCTTAATGTGGGCGGGGCACGGTCACTCATGTCTATAATCCCAGCACTTCAGTGGGCCGAGGTGGGTGAATCACCCGAGGTCAGGAGTTTGAGACCAGCCTGACCAACATGGTGAAACCCCATCTGTACTAAACAAACAATAATTACTGGGTGTGGTGGCAGACACCTGTAATCCCAGCTACTCAGGAGGCTGACGCAGGAGAATTGCTTGAACCCGGGAGGCAGAGGTTGCAGTGAGCCAAGATCACACTATTGCACTCCAGTCTTGTCAACAAGGAGTGAAGCATATCTGCTCCCAGATTATCTCAAAAAAAAAAAAAAAAAAAAAAACAATGTGAAACAACATGTATGAAGATTTGCTTTAGGCATCCACTGTGGAAAGCCAACAAAGCAGGGCTCCCAGGGGTTCTTTACAACCAAAGCAACTACACTTTTCTATTTTAAACATCAGGGTTCCACATAAGATTTCATTTCAAAACTAAAAAACCAAGGTTCAGCTTGAAAAATACTATCAAATTCTTGTATGAAGGCAATTTGCTCTCTGAAAGGAAGCTGCTATGAATCTTTTTGGCTATACTTACTGCAATTGTTCATGTGAATTTAGATTTCAAACTAAATTTGGTTTAAACAAAGCAGAACTGAATAGTACAGGCTCAATCAAAGGGACAAAAGAAGACAGAAGCTGGGTGTGCTGGCATGTACCTTTAGCCTCAGCTATTCAGGAGGCTGAGGGCAGAGGATCGTTTGAGCCCAGGAATTTGAGGCCAATCTGAGCAACACAGCAAGATCTTGTCTCTAAAAAAATTAGAAAAAAGGGCCAGCTACAGTGGCTCATGCCTGTAATCCCAGCACTTTGGGAGGCCAAGGCAGGCAGATCATGAGGTCAGGAGATGGAGACCATCCTGGTCAACATGGTGAAACCCCATCTCTACTAAAAATACAAAAAAATTAGCTGGGCGTGGTGGCACACGCCTGTAGTCCCAGCTCTCAGGAGGCTGAGGCAGGAGATTTGCTTGAACCCAGGAGGCAGATTGCAATGAGCCGAGATCGCCACTGCACTACAGCCTTGGTGACAGTACGAGACTCCGAATAAAAAAAAAAAAAAAAAAAAAAAAATCAGAAAAAAGGCTGTGCACGGTTGCTCACACCTATAATCCTAGCATTTTGGCAGGCTGAGACAGGCAGATCGCTGGAGGCCAGGAGTTCAAGACCAGCCTGGCCAACATGGTGAAGCCCCGTCTCTACTAAAAATACAAAGAAAATTAGTCGACCATGATGGCACATACCAGTAATCCCAGCTACTTGGGAGCCTGAGGTACTGAATCACTGCTTGAACCCAGGTGATGGAGGCTGCAGTGAGCCGAGATGGCACCACTGCAGTCCAGCCTTTAAGACAGAGCGAGACTCTTCTTGAAAACAAAACAAAAGACCTAAAAGTCAAAGTAGCGTCCCCTCTTACAATTCTGTCCCAAAGAGAGAAGAGTATATTCCACTTTTAAATAACTAAGGGAGAATTTCATTTATAATACATAACCACATACTTTAAAACTTCATTATAATAACCACCTATTTTTAGAAATTTGTATTTAATTATCCCCCTCCACCTTCATGTCAAACAGAGAGACTGTGAAGGAAAGTAGATATGCATCAGAAAAAAAGGCACTATGTAACGTTTAGTAAGTTAAACACTGTGCCACAATCTACAAAGAAAATACAAGTACCTATTCCTGATGAAGTGTATCAGTTTAAAGATCTGCCTCAGCTGGCTTTCTACATACCTTGTGGGAATAATGAGGATCCATGATCCGTGCAAGACCAAAGTCACCTATCTTCAGCACCAAGTCTTCAGTATTAATGAAAAGATTAGCTGGTTTGAGATCTCTGTGCAGTACATTTGCAGAGTGAATATACTTGAGCCCCCGTAGCAGCTGATACATGAAAAGTCTGGCATGCTCTTCCAGTAAAGGGCCCTGCTCCAGCACATTAGCCAAGTCTGTCTCCATGTACTCCTGAACAATGTAAACACTGTTCAGCTCAGTGAGAGAGCCCACATCGTCTATTAATTGGCTTCCACTGGGACCAAGAATTTCAAACACTTTCACAATGTTATCATGATCAAGTCTTCTAATAATTTTGATTTCACGTAGAGCATGTTTG